>VUQI01063566.1:0-10723 GCA_015106735.1 Paratilapia polleni | reverse complement strand
ACTCCCCCCCCCCACCACCTCCTGGTGGAATTGATTAGGCATAATTGGAGGGAGTCAGAATCTGAGGCAAGTGGCGCTAAATAAATTTGGGTAGTGTTAATTGCTGATTCCACTGTGTCTGTGTGTGGCAGTGTGAGGGGTAGAGAAACACTTAGCCACTGGCTGACAATGGAGGATTAATTGGTCTCCTCCAATGAACATAATTAGACTGATTGTTGGGAGAGATAAAGCAAAGGTTTTATGAGTGCAGCAGCACTGTCAGTGCTAAGAATATCATCTCTCCTCATCCTGCTTTCTAATTCGCCTTCTGTGGTGTATTCCCCAGTACAAACTTAATGTCCCTTATTCCACTTCTAGTCATAGAGGAGTTGAAATTCCTGCACAAAAAGTAGGAGTAGATCGCATGTTCACAGTTACTGAGTCTTGCAGTGTTAACATGTCTTTAGGGTAACAGTCCAATCTTGTTTTCCAGCTGCAGTGCAACCTATGTATAAAACTGATCTTTGATTACATCAGTTTTTGAGCTTTTATTGGTCAGAAATACAAACAACAGAGAACCCTCTGCCTGATGGGGGAGCTACCATGCATCTAGATGATGAGGGGGATTCCTGTCAGCCATCCAGACCATGCGAATCCAATTGTAACTGGAGTTCATTCCTACTCCAAGTGGAAATGATTTGGGAGCCCCAGAGCATTAGTCAGGCTTGGCCAAGACAATCTGCAGCAACAACAGCAGAGACTTGTGGGATTCAGGGCCCCATCACCACCCCAGAAACTCGCTGAGCTAGAGCTGGGCTGCAAAGAGCTCTGACAGAGCCCTCTTGGATAGTGCCCAGGTCTCATATAGAGAGGAGGCCCCCATAGACTGCTTCAAAGGGGAGGGCGGAGAGAGAAGAACAATGCATTTGACAAGATTCATCAGTAGAGGTTAACCACAAATGGCTGCATGCTAGCTGTTACTATAAATATGACAAAGGTAAGATGCAAAACAGCAAATCAAAGAACATGTCAGAGGCGTTCAGAATTTATGCCTCACACTCTATGGGATCGTAGTTTCACAAGGCAGGTGATGAATTTCCTTGAGTAAGACAAAAGATGTAAGGTAGAGTGGAAAGTGAAAGTCTTAAATTCTTTGATTAATTGACTGGTATTCAAAAAATATGTTCACTGTTTGGTACAAAGTATGTATCATAAAGAATCTAATTTAAATTTTTTTAGATGAGATTATCTCAAGATGTTCTAGAGGAAGACCTCCACTGTGGGGGCGCTTCCTTTGCGGGTTCTTCTCAAGTGAAAACTCTTCTGTTAAGTCAGGAGACACTACCAAAATAAAAACCTCACAATATTTCTACTGTCAAGGCAAATGCATGTTTCATTTATTTTCATCAACGTGTACATTTCTTCTTTCTTTTTATTATCATATTAAATATCATGATGTGAAGTGATTGATTGATCGCCAACATAGCAATACTTAGTCAATCATGTGATCAGTGTAGTGGTGTTCCTTTATTTTAAATTAACCTACCATCATTGTTTTATCCTGTAAATCCAGCACAGCAGTTTACTCAGTCCTAAAACGTTTTTTATTCAATCATAAGAATATATACACCTTATTGATTAAATGCTTATTGCCTGAGGCCTTTCTTCTCTTTTACCACAGTTCTCCTTTTTTGATTGGAATGTAACTTAGTACGTTTACTCAAGTAAAGTACTTTGCTTATCTACAATTTTGATGTATTTTACTTAAGTGTTTCCATGCTATGCTACTTCGTACTTCTTCCCCACCATATTGTGGAGGCAAACATTTTGTGCTTCTCTACATTTATGTTAAGACTTTAGTTTCAAGTCACTTTGGAACAGTTATTTTGATAATTAATATAACATTTTATATAAATAATCAAAATGATCATGATTTATCACTCTTCCTTTATGGCTAATGCATTCTGTCACTGCTTAAATTTGATGTTAAATGTAACTAAAGCCTAACTACTTCCATGGCAGTATCCCTCATTTGTCCTTTATGTTCAATTTAGTCATGTTTCTGTTCTCACTTTTCCACTGAGAAGGTGAGGAAGCCCAGTGAAATCTGACCTTACTTGTTAGAAAAAAAAAACATTTTCTAAAGTCTTCAAAGAACTAGAAACATCTGCACAAATGTTGTTTCCATGGACACCTGTCATGTTTCTGCCTAGCTCTGAATGAGAAAACAATGTCGGGTTTCTGACCTAAACCAAAGACTAAAAAAGTCAGCAAGCTTTCCTGACTGACAAGCAGGCAGCCTGGGGGGTTGGCTGAGCTGAGCAGGGCTGCTGAGGGCTGGGGGTTGAAGACCTTGACTCCTGCACCCGTGGTGTGATGGAGAGACTTGGCCTTGCAGCAAAAAAGAGACGGAGGCTTCTGCTCAAAGCCGAGGTACCTCAGGGAAACATTTTGATGCATGATGGGTGGAATAAAATAAAATAAAATGGGATCAACCCGGGCAGCAGCAGTTATTGGTAGAGGGGAGGTGGTTGCTGTAGCCCTCTGGCAACATTCAACCTAGGGCTAGCTCTGCCTTCTATCTTCTGTGTTTTTCTATATGAAATTCCCACTGGTGCCCTGAGAGAAAACGGGCTGTTTTAAGATGTTCTAAAGAAATACTAGCTCATCGACATATCCGTTTTAACTCAGCTGGGCATAAAACGGGGAAGTGGCTCCCCTTTGAGGAGAACTCAGTGACCTTGGCAGGAACTCTGAAGGATTATAGCCAGATTCTTCACTTTCAGGTTTCCTTCTGTGGCTTATTTCTAAGATACATGTTGAATTTTTTTGGTCATTGTCCATCATTATAAAATTGTTACTATGATAGTTTAACTGTTAATCTTTCCAACTCCGTTTTTTGTGTTCTCTGCTTTGTTTTAATCCATTCTGCCACATGTAGCTGCTTGTGAACTCCAGGCTTTGTAATAACTTGTGTTTGGAGTGGACTGTGACAGACTGTTTCTTTTATAAATACTGCTCTCTAATGGATGAAACTACCTTGGTGCATCAGTTCCAACTGATCCCTGTATCCTCCGTGATGGTTTGTTGCTCCCTTAGTGGCTCTTTCTGCCAAAATAGAGATTCAGGAAAACAAGGGAGAGGCGGTGATCCAGCACATTAACTGGAGAGGCCAACTCATTGTTTCATCTCACTAGCTGTTTTGCCTTGGCTGCTGGGTGGCTCCCACCTGGTCCCAGTGGGGTTGTGACTGCTGACGGTTGGCCGAGAAGTCATGGCCACAGATTAACTCTGCTATTTATGGCCCTAGCCCGTCTAACTGCTGCCCCAGAGATGGGAAATATTGCTCACTTAGCAGGATTACTGGGTGCCGTAATGCCCCAAAGGCCTGCTTTATGGCAGGCCATAAATGTTCCCAGGGAGAGGCAGCGAGAGTCGGATTGATTAGCGCTCCGGACGAAAGTCGATCTGTTACCCATGCCCCACTGGGGAAGACTGTGATGGATGCTTCCGGGAGGTGGAGAGAGGGAATGAAAGGGAGGGGAAGGCACTTTGCTCTGCACCATGCCAGTCCTAGACATCCCCACAGTGACACAAGATGGAGGGTTCCTATTGCTTGCAGGGCCGCAGGAGGTTGTCAGGCAGTCACAGAGCTATAGCCACTCTATGCAACGGCCCTTTGCCATCCCACTGGCAGACAAATGAAGAGGCGACCTTGCCACATGCTGCCATTTACCAAAGTCCCCCTTGACACCTTGCATCCCCCAGGCATCTGTCATTTCAAAAGATAGACCCCAACTACACCCCACACCCCCTCTGGGGCAGTCATTTGCTGCAGTAGACAGTCTAATATTCATGCTATAGCAAGCCCTTTTTACCTTTACTGGATGTGACTATTGTCTGGGCACAGGAATATGTTAATGTGGTTAACAAGCTGGAAAAAATAATGTTGTTGTTACTTACATTTTAAAATTAGACACAAAAATCAAGTTAATGAAGGAATCATCAACCTTAGTTAAGAAGCAGAGAAAGGTCCACTTCTAGCTGACTTCTTCAACTTAAAGTCAGAATGGTTGTTTTTATATTGATTGTCTCTGGTCTACTGAGATGTTAACCTCTGATCCTGACTGTTGGTGCTGAATTTGTCTGTGTAGATGTATTTCAGATATGTACTGTAATACATGTTCAAAGAAGGCAGAAGAATCAAAATTGACTTGTTGCATTTTAGTATTTATCTGTTTGACATCTCTAGTTTTGGGAGTATAGCTGTTTATGCTGTTTGAGAAACCAATACTTGTTTTTGGTAAAAGAGGACATGTTTGAGGACATCTGCCCAGCAGTTGACCATCATTATCCTCTCAGGTGCTGTACCCTTTTCCAGGTTTATAATGACATTAAAACTGCCATGATGGCACTGAAAGTATCATAAACATGGCAATGGCATCCTCCACAATAATACAATGGAGAAAATGTTAGGAACAATAAGTAATGCAATGCAGTCTACACCACAAACCCACTACAATCTAAACATAATGTGGAATTATCACATTGATTATAATGTAAATAAATAAATAAAATATATAAGCTTCATCTAAGTATAATTTATGGCAGAGTTGTTTTTGTTCTTGGACTGGACTTGTTTCACAGTGTTCCTGATAAAATGCTTAGTGAGGCCTATAGCTTCCTTGTTTAGGTAATGATGCTCCATAAAGCCTTAGTAGTTAGTCAGTATGGACCAATAAATAACTTTCTGCTTTTCTTTACTTGCTCATTTATAAAAATCAACATGAATTAGTTTGAGTGTTTAGCATGTAACAGGTCAGTTAACACAGCATCTGTAACAAGTTAGTGCCAGAGGCAATGAATACTACAAAAATAACAGCATGAAAGCTAAGTTGTAGCTTAGTGATGGCAACATGTACCAACTCTCTCCCCAGGTAGTACTGATTTCTTACAACATGGCGCTATGCTCGCTACACCTCTCACCTCATCCTTCTGGCCCCCTGCTGTTCTTCAGTCTCCCTGACATGCCTACACAGCTGGAATGCAACTGCCCTTATACAGGCCTTTCACTGGCTTAGATATTTTCCAAATGCCCAACTGGGGATATTGGCTGCATGCGTGTGTAATCTTTTAATGGATGTGATTCGCAAGTATATATGTGCAATTGTGCATAATGTGCAAATTTGCATATGCTTGTATTGTATGCACACATACAAATCAGTCTGCAAATGGTTATGCATATGTGACAGTGCAAGTGAGTATGGCACAACATCAGCAACCATTTTTCACTTTGTTGACCGTTGTGGTATATAGCACAATGAAAGGGATCAACAAAATGATCCAACAGCTGATGGAGCTTTGCTTGTTGAGTTTATGTGTGCCTTTGTCTTCTCTTTCAACTAACGCAAAAATGTGTTATGTTATTTAGTAGACTGGACACTCTGGGGAGCCTGCCTTTCATTCTGATGCAAAGTCCCCATGACTTACATCTGCTATTGAATTACTAAAAGAACCACATCAGCAGGTGTTTTGGTTTTGTTTCAAACTGTGCTTATGTGCCAGCTTTGGTGTATGCAAAAATGGTGGAGTCCTTTTCTCCATTGCGCCAGCCCTTATAAACTCTCATTCACTTCCAGACAGTGTAGTAGGTGTACAGTTAGACTGTCATTATTTTTACTGCTCTTAACTTCATAATTTGTAGTCTTCCTTTGTTTCTATAACTGACAATCAAAGCTTGTGTTTTTTGCCACCATGCTGGGTAGGAGTTGCTTTTCTTGTTTAATGTGTTAAATCACAAGAGAGAGGGAAAAAAAATGCCTGTCACCCAGATAAAGCTGATTACAATGCTTATCAGATACATGCACATAATTATGGTCATAATGCAAATGGAACAGCAGTCAAGATAACACAAAGCCTCTCCACCATCAAAAAGCATAGCACGTGATGAAGAGATACTGTATGATAGAACAAATAGCTGGCAACTGTTTTTGGTAAGACAAAGCAAGCATGTCATAAATTAACAAAGCATGCCACATACCAGAAATGATGGTCAATAAGCAGGAAAATCCCCTTAGTGGCTGTTACTATATCTAGAAGGATCTGCACTATTTGTATAGTTGTTTCAGTTGTGTCTGAGTATGTTATGCATTGTGAAAGGTTTACTCCATCTTGTTGTTTGTTTTCATCATCACTGTTGACATACGATTGGTAGTACTCAGCTCTTGGCGGTTAGCTATAAGCCTACAGAAGCCTCTATAAGCTTGGAAAAGCCTCTTTTTCTCTGCTTGCATTTAGGATGTGTCCTTTCTTAACACTCTGAAATGCAGTACTGCTCTTAGTGTTATCTTATGAAACTTAATAAGGCTGCCCTATGATGTCACGGATCACATGCCACACCAGAAACTGTGGGCAGAGATAGGAATAGATTATTAAATTGAGAACTCGAAGCCCAGTAACCACAAAGACATTAAATAGATATTTATGTCCTGCAACAATTTTTGGAAACACTATTCACCTGATCTGTGATTACAGTCAGTGTTTTAAACTTGGAACCAAACAAGTGTAGTTTAAAAAAAGATTTTGTAGGGGCAGTGGATATAACACACGATAGCTGTAGAAATTATTTTTGGTACTCTTCTGGGCTGGTATTATTGCCTTTGGTATAGACCAGATCGAATAAGGTCACAGACCATCATCATACAAATTCAGAAAAAAAATCAAACTAGACAAGATCAGACCAGGTTTTATTTATTCAGCCTATTGTTTTTATGGCGTCAGCTGGTCACGATGGTCATGCTGGTCACACCAGCAGATGCCTGTCAGATAGCATTACAGACAGAGTTAAGCATTCTTTCAGATAACAGGCCATAACCTTTTACAGGGCTATGATAAAAACTATCACATCATTTCTGTGTCTAACCTGTTTGGTAGCCTCACAAGAGCAAATCCAGTGTACAAAAAAAAAACAAAAAACGAAAACTGCTGCTGATCTCTGAGTCACTCTGGTTCACCTCAAATGTTAGCTCTAGATGACTGTGTGGTTACCTCTTTTTCACTCTTCTGTAAAATTAAAAAAAAAATATATACAGTTTAAATTATTATTATTAGTTTTCAGATATGCATTGCTTTCTTTTTGTTGCATTTTTGCTTCTGATGCCAGTCGCAGCTATTCTGTTCTATGCATGATGTGTTAGTGGATAGTGGTTCTTTTCCAGTAAGGGTAAATTTAATATTATGTATGTAAATGTAACAACTACTGAATGAAACATAAAACATAAATTTATCAGGGCCCAAGCACTGAAAGCATGAAGGCCTTATTGGAATCATTCTGTTTATTATTATTATTTACAAAAATAAATCACATTTTTGAGGGTCTAAACATGCTCATGAAACGCTCATGAAATTTGGCACACATGTCAAAGGTGGTAGAAAAAAAAAAGTATTTTATGGTCCTTGCAAATGGAGGGTGCAAAATGACTCCAAAATGAAGGGCACGTCTTCATTTGCCGTGAAATTTAAAGTTGTTGTGATTCACAAATACTTTGACAAAGCTGACACACACTTCACATGTGTGATGATAAGAGTCCTGGCCTGAACCAGCCATTTGCATGCCAATATTCAGTGATAGTCATAACACCACCTAGTGTAGGAAATGACATGTTAAATGCATTGATGTACTTATCCTAGCAGGTTGGCTACAGCCTCCTCAAAAGTGGTCAGAAAATCCCTCAGACCATGATGTTGCTTTATTGTGAAAATTGTAAGTTTTCATTGTGCAATGTGCATGGCAATGGCAATCACAAAGAAACAGGAAGTTCTTGAGGTGCTAGGGAAGCTTGAAAATTCATGAAACCTGGGACATACCTCAGCCATAGTAAAAAGCTCTAGACTTTAAGACTTCAGTCAGTGCTAAACTGCAACGTTTTTGAGTTTTTGTTGAAGGGGGGTGTTGGTATGTCACATTCTGATGTTTTAACATGTCAAAAGATGTTGTTACTCAAATGTTAAGCCTTCTCCAAACTTTACATGCTTGATAAGTCCTGACCTGGAGGCATCTACATGCCAATGCTGAGTCACAATTATACCGCCACCTAGTGGCAACAGGAAATCAGCAATACGCAAGATACATCATTCAATATACATGACATTTGCATTGTTTGTTCTACACATGATGTACAGTAACACGACTTATAATTACTGGCTGTTCTCTAACGCCACCTAGTGGGCACAGGAAGTAATATGTAACTTGATAAGAGTTCAGTAAGAGTCCAGGCCTTAAGACATCCAGTCTTAAATATGTAGGATTTTCGTGTGGAAAAATGTGAACTGCAGCGGTCCTCAACCTCAGCATGTGTCAACGTGCAAAAGGGTGCAAGTAGCCCATCATCACTGCTTCCAGCTTTAATATGTAGAAATTCATGCATTAAATCACAATCTTAATATAAATTAAGGATTTTTTTAAATAATTCAACTTAATTTTAATCATTGCAAAAACAACAGTTATTCAAAAAATAATCCACAGCCTGGACACTGACTTCTGCTCTTTATCAGAACCCAGAGAATGAGATGTCTTGACATTTTACCGCTCACAGTGTTGTTATTACTACTAAGTAGGCCTTGATGTGCCATCGATCTGACCCAGATGAGCAGGCATTCACATCGCTGTAAAAACACACTGGGGATATAGATGTAGTGCAATGCGCCATGTTGTGTTTGCTTTGTGAGCTCCCTAAGGCTTGGCCTTCCAACTCCATTTATCAGGACTGTTTGCACAAGGGAATAATTTGTAATATTCACTCAGGGCTTTGGAGATAGATTAGAAGGACAAAGGGTAGAAAAGAGATTAGCAGTTTGTTTTTGTTGATACAAACTGTATTAGATGTTTTGTTTTGCAACACTATTTCATTTGTTTGTTTTTTTAAGTTCAGTCTTCCTAGTGAAGAGCTTGAAAATAAAAGTCACCTGTACTTACAAGTGGTTCAAAAGAGAAAAAAAGTAGAGCAAAAGTGGAGCAGTAGAGTGTCTGATTTTTTACTATCCAATAATTACTGTCCATAGGTTACTACTTTGTAGAGGATAGTTGCTGTAGCCAACCTGAACACTGAAGTAATTTCACTCTTGAAAACATATCAGTGCATCTATATAAACTTCTCCACAAGTTTTATATTTAACACTTTATTGGAAAAAAGTAGTTCTTTGGGTTAATTGGGTGGTATTGGTTTCCATAAAGAAGAAATACAAGAAACTATGTCAAAATTTACACTATTGAAAACTCTGAAAGTTAGAAATGTTTGAGATGATATATAACACTGAATGGACTTTCAGTGAGACTGACCCTGCATTTCCATGTAGCACTCTAAACTATGGGTCCTGGCCAGAACGTGAGAGTGAATGCAGAGATTTGTCCTTAAATAGAAGAACATTGCTGTTAAGAGGTTAAGGGAAGACTAATGCAGACACTGGACCTGGCGTGCTCAATACTTTACATTGTCACTTCTATTTGGTTTCCAGTTCACTCTAACCTTAGCTGTATTCATGAGCCACGAAAAAAGTATAGTATACTGCACCATGTTGTAAATGTAATATACAAGCTTATATTTCTTAACTTCACTATAAAGGTTCCCAGCTATCCACACATTCAGCACAGCTGTTCTTTGGCTGAGGTAAATACATGTATGTCTCATCAGGTTCAACTGTTTTACTTTATACGACTTCCTTTCAGACTTGAAAGTCTCTGTAGGTTTCAGGTGTGTCAGATCTGAACCTAGACCACTTTGTGTTGGTTAAAAGTATATGCCAAACTGATCACTAAATTTCCTCTGCTTTACTTCTCCAGTGTTTCCCACACATACAGGCCACCCAGGTACATTAACGGTCACCCAAGTATATTTGGCAACTAATTTTAGTAGTTTTATGGATTTACTAGTAGACAGTTCCCTTGCTCATATTTTGAAAGTGCATTTGCTGCTAACCAGCTAGCAGTGGCCTTCTCTAGTTGGTGGCCAGGTTGCTGCTGTGGGGGTCATCATATCATTATGTACAGCAACTTTCAAAACTACTGATACTTATTTTGACTCTTCCTCTCCAATTGATCTTTATGAGTTAACTTCAATAATTACTTCCTTCAAACCATCAACGTGGCTATTGGACCCCATCCCTACAAGACTGCTCAAAGAAGTCCTACCATTAATTAATGCTTCAATCTTAAATATACTCAATCTATCTTTATTAACGGGCTACGTACCACAGGCCTTTAAGATGGCAGAAATTAAACCATTACTTAAAAAGCCTTCTTTTGACCCAGCTGTCTTAGCTAACTATAGGCCGATCTCTAACCTTCCTTTTATTTCTAAAATTCTTGAAAGAGTAGTTGCAAAACAGCTGACTGATCATCTGCAGAGGAATGATTTATTTGAAGAGTTTCAGTCAGGCTTCAGAATTCATCACAGCACAGAAACAGCTCTAGTGAAGGTTACTAATGACCTTCTTATGGCCTCTGACAGTGGACTCATCTCTGTGCTTGTCCTGTTAGACCTCAGTGCAGCTTTTGATACAGCTGACCACAATATTTTACTACAGAGATTAGAACATGCTGTAGGTATTAAAGGAATTGCACTGCAGTAGTTTTTTATCATATCTATCTAATAGACTCCAATTTGTTCATGTAAATGGGGAGTCTTCTTCACACACTAAAGTTAATTATGGAGTTCCTCAGGGTTCTGTGCTGGGACCAATTCTATTT
>VUQI01063562.1:16081-26460 GCA_015106735.1 Paratilapia polleni | reverse complement strand
AAAGGCATGCACAGGCAGACGTACACACAGCCATTTTCCCTACAGTAAAACCAAGAACCCAGAAAGTTGTGAGCCAAACTAGAGGCAGCTGCCAAGGTCCCGACTGTCAGGGAATTCAACCATCATAGCCATGCTACATTTAGTCTCAGTGCTAGTGTGCCCTTGCTGCTTCATCAAAACAATCTCTTCCAGCAGGCTCCTGGAGCTTACAATGGATGTACTGTTTATCCCACATCGTTCTGTGAGTATCTGTGTGTATGTGTGTGTTTGTGCATGTGTGTGTGACTATGTCTCCTCAGGGCTCTCACAAATGCTCCCCAAGTAGCTGTTGTGTTTATGTGTCTGTATCTCTGCATTCCTCTGTATCTGACTGTGCGCAACCAAGCACTGTAGCACAAAATTAAGTCCCACTATTCCATAGGCACACTAACACCCGCAGGGAACCTGGAGGATACAAGTACCACAGCTAGGCTATACGTAAAAGAAAATTGGGCTGAGGTGTGGGTCACATAAAGGTAACATAAAGGTTAGGGTCAAGTTTTACTTGAGTCTTGAGAACAGTCATGCAGAAGCGTCTCCTGACCTCAAGGTGTCAGTAGAGATCAGCAGCCAGGAGACTGGAAAAACAGCACAGAAGACAGAAGTAAAAGAGAAAGAAAGGTAGCTTTCCAAGGCATCACAAACGATCACACTCTCCTTCCTGGAAAATCTTTTTGTTTGTCTTTGCTGACAGTTCTCAGAAACTGTAGTATGCACAGAGAACATTCCTTCAACAATGAAAGCCTTTCAAGAAGAGTACTGAATGTCAAACTAACATCACTCCCACTTCATTTGTATGAGAAGCCAATTTTTTATTTATTCTTTTGTTAACTAATAGTCCAACACCAATAGCTGCATATCACAAAACTGATTTAAAATTTAAATCATCAAATGATACACACATTTGATGGAACCAGCTAGTGTTTGGCATTTTTACATGATAAATTAATTTAAGGATTAATTAGTGATCTAAATATTTATAAAAACTGACAACTGATTGACTGATTAAGTAAACATTTCATAACTAGTGCATGCTCTTTATAGAGGAAAAAAACATGAATTCAAGGTCATGGCCAAAAATGGTGCCACTATATACACACATATTTTTATCCCCTGTGTCCCTTGTTGTGCACTCATGGAGCAGCCATACGTAGTGGGAAAAGAAAAGGATCTTTTGCTCTCTAAATTTAAAAGAAAAACTCTCTGCCACTTAGGAGTGCTCTTCTCAAACCAAAATAAATATGGTAGTAAGATGATATGGCAGAAGTTAGAGTGGAAAAGAGAGGGTCAAACAACTTACACGGCCCAGCCACAACATGAAAATCAGCAACAGGTGAAGCGAATAATGTTAATCATCTCATTATTATTCCATTATTGTTAAAGGATCGGCTATAAATAAGAAGCAAATGGACAGCCAGCTTTTCAAGTTGATGTGTTGGAAACAAGAAAAATTAGCATGTGTTAGGATGCGAGAGTGTTTGATGCAGCGTAAATTGTGATGGCTAGACAACTGGGCCAAAGCATCTCGAAAGTGGCAGGTCTTGTGAGATGTTTCCAGTGTGCAGAGGTTATCAGAGGGACAGCTCAGGTTGAGCGTTTGGAGAGAAAGTCAGAGAGGCAAGGCTGAGATGGTTTGGACATGTGCAGAGGACGGATAGTGGATATATTGCACAAAGGATGTTGAAGATGGAGCTGCAAGGCAGGAGGAAAAGAGGAAGATCACAGAGAAGATTCATGGATATGATGAAGGAGGACATGCAGAGAGTTGGTGTGACAGAGGAGGATGCAACGGATAGATGAGAGTGAGATGGAGGGAGATGAGCCACTGTGGCGACCCCTAAAGAGAGCAGCCGAAAGAAGAAGAAGAGAAGAAGAAGACAATTATTTTACATAATATGTTGTAAGTGCTTTTTTGTTATGTTAATGTCTGATCGGTGCTATTATTGTTAATATAGTAATTATGTTATTATGTACACATCCTACAACTGGTTCTGACTCTATTATCTTTATATTTTTTATATAGTGTCTATTGAAGGTATTAAATTTAATATTATATTTACTCTAGTTCCTTATTATATAACTGTATTTGTACAATTCATTTAATTTTCCCCTACCTCATTTTTGTGATTTATGTGAAATGAGTGCTATAATATTGTAATTTAGCAACATACAGCACTCTATCTACTGTTTACATATGTTAGGCATCCAAACAGTTTGTGACTTAAATTTCTCATTGCTTCCATGCTGGTGTGGGAACAGTATCTACACCTGAGAGGCCACGTTTCTCGGTTATGAATCTCTTTAACATCACTGGCTCCACTGGCCTGTCACAACAGCTCAGAACATGACTAAAAAAATATATATAAGAATTAGGTGAGAACGAGAATGGAGGTGTATGCTACAGTAAGGGGGTGGAGGCTGAGCAGGCGGGTGACAATGAGTGAGTGAAAGCAGCAGAGGCAAAATTTATGCCCACACTTCCAAATCAAAGTGCTCCCTCAGCATATTTCTCACCTGCCAAAGTCACGCGCTGCACTGTACTGCACATTACCGCTCATTTTCTCGCAGCTCGCCAGGAGGAAATAAAAAATTAAAGGATGTCAAACTATGATCAGCTCTGATAAATATGGAAATTACCAGAGAGAAGAAAAGTGCTGGTGAAAAACAACATAAATCTAATGGATTCTGAAGGTCAGCCCTGATTGTGCTGGTCAGCTCTTTCTGTGACAGCAGGCTTGGGAACTTTGGGTTCAATCTCATAAGTTGTGACATGATGTAATTAACTGAGATCTTCTTCATCATTCTTCTTCAGAGGGTACAAAGGAAGCCCTGTCAAGACCTTCTGGAAGACATGGCATATATTTAAATACATTTACCCATTTTAAAAGTAAATTTGATTCAAGAAGATAGACGTAGAGTTAGCTTGCTTTTTAATATTATTGTTGTCCAAACTTTCTACCATAAAAGGCACTAAACTGTATGACGATCCTTATCTTACTGGACACTAAATAGCCTCTTGGCTTTTATAATAAACCAGATAAAATATGGAATATCTAAACACTTTGGCACACTACAGGGAGGGATAATGTGCTCCAGTATACACTGCAGCCCTGTCCCATACACACAATTTAAAAAAAAAAGTAACACAAGCTACAGCTTCATAGCACATTATACAACAAGTCTGAAACCAAGGCCTCCCTATATTTCTGTCTCCCCCCTTTCTCTGCTCTGTGGATTTTACACTGTAATAAATTAGCCTCAGTTTGGTGACGTGGCAACAAGTCACGCTTGATGCTCTGCTCAGTGCGTCATATCGAGGATGGGCGCGAGCTGTAAATTGTCACTGGCGTTGAATTTATACAGAGCCTTGGGATGAGCTGTATACCGCCCAGCTGAGTGAGTCCCAACAAGCATCAAAGCTATGAGGTTCTTTACACCCCCCCCCCCCCCCCCCCCCACACACACACACACACACACACACACACACACACACACACACACACACACACTCCACCTGCTGACACCACCCCTCTGCCACCTCAAGGACAAACAGAGAGACAGAGAGAAGAAGAAGAAAAAGAAAAACAGAGACAGAGAGGGATGGCGGTATGTGCTGAAGAGCAGAGGGCTCTAAAGTGATAAGAGTTTTATGATGTGGTTTTCTTCCCCAGGATCTGACCAGGTCTGCGACGTAAGTTCTGTGTATGTGCATGTGGGTGTGTTTGTGTCTGTAGGTGCTACAGAGCCTGTGGCGTGTCTCACATTTATTCATCTCATATTATTGCGTGGAGGCAGGGGTACTGCCAAGGCCTCCCCACACATTCATAAAGCATCCCCTGTCGCTTCACACACACCACACATTACACAACTAAACCCTCAGAGAGGTGGGGGGGGGGGCTGAAGGAGAAAAACAGTACGAACGTTACTAATTGTCATAAAAAAGGAATCCTGGTGTTTTCTCTGAGCAGACAAAGAAATGAAAGATACAAAGTAGAGGATATTTACACAGGTGTAAGGACAGAAACACAGAGGATGATTGGAAAGATAAATAGAGGAAGGACGGTGAGGGGGAGACAGAGAAACTGTGAGACAGAGGTGAAGAGAAAAAACAAAGAGAAGCCGAAAACCAGAAAAACAACACATGAAACTTTACTGAGCTCCTTCATAATTTGCTTATGTAATTTCATAATTTGCTTAGTGACCGCTTAGTGAGTGCGTAGGATTCTTGCATAAGGGCATCACCTATAAACTTCTAAATAAAAACACACTCACATTAATTCCTGATTGCCCAAGTTACTTCACTAGTGTAGCTGGGCTACAGCGATATGAAGCTGTTTTTAATCTGTGAAAGCACAAACTCCCAAATCCACACTTGCACTTAATAATGGCCACTAGAGAAGAAATCAAAAGCAGAAAAGCCAAAGGCTGAAAATATGACAAAAACCTCTTTCACTCTGATTTCTTATGGTGACGATTCATGACAACACGCTGCATCGGGTGAAAAAGCCACCTAACAATGGGATGTAAGACTCTTTCTTTTTTCTGATGAAAGATGGCTTGCCATCCTAGCCTACCTAGCTGACATTTTCATGACTTAATGATCTAATGTCAAAGTCAAAATGCATCACTCTTTACCCTCTCTGACAAAATCAAGGTATGGATCAGAAAACTGTTTTCATTTCCTTGTTTGGAAAACACCAACAACTAGGATGATTTCCTAATTACTCGATGATTCCCAGAATGAGAACAATGTGTCAAAAGCCGCCCTGCAGGTCTTTGTCAGGGTTCATCTCTGTGGTTCTGTTGGTATTTCCCTGTAAACCAGGTCATGTCTAGTACAGAAGAGTGGATTTGAAATTCTTTAGCGGTGACAAAGTTGTCATTGATTGATGTCACGACCGATATGGCTCTGATTCAGAGGCTACTGAAGAAGTCATTGGCAGAATGGCAAGAACTGAGTGGCATGGCATTGAAAAAGTACTTCACATCAGTTTAACTCTGTGATGCTGGTTTTTCAGTGCTGGTGTAAATGACAAACAAGTGCAGAGCCCTTTTTAGGGTTGATGATTGTTTATGCTTTTTCCTCAGGCCTGCACAGCTATAAGTGGAAAGCCTCACCGCCTCCATGAAAGCTCAACTATCTCACTATCATACATTTTATTTTGCTGTGTTATCTGAACATTTACAATGGTGGGTCAAAATTTGTAATTGCTGGCTTTTCCATTGTTTATTGAGCTCACTGTTCAATTACAGGCTATGTCTTGTAAATTGTATTAGTCAACATGACAGTATAGTTGCTGTTTGAAAGCCCTTAGTAAATTGGAAAAAAGTCATTTTGAATTGGACAGGGGGACAGAAAGACAAATGCAAGTGAGCCAAAGGTAAAAGAGGACATGGAGACATATTGAATGATAAAGTAGGTGATGGATTAAGCACCTCTAGCTCTGAAGCCTGCCTTTACGCACTCATCCTGTACCTGCTCCCTCCTTCACTTCCTCTCTGTTTCCTTCATCCTCTTGACCATCTCAGTTGTGTGAGAAGCTGAGGATCGTAATCAGAAGCAGAGATGCATTGGTCAGAGGTGTGTCTGAGTGTGTGTGTGTGTGTGTGTGTGCTTAGAGAGAGAGAGAGACAGTACGGGCCTTGGGAGCGGTCATGTTGAGACACTCTGATTGGCATCACATCCTGACAGAAAGGGGGAGGGACAAAGGGAATGAGAGAAAAGAAAATTGGGAGAGTCATAAAAAGGGATGAAGGGTAGAGAAAGACAGAGAAATTAAGAGAGGGAGAGAGAGAGAGAGACAGAGGAAAAAGGAGACAGAGAGACGCTGGGAGCAGAGGAAACCCTTGAGAAGACAGCATGTAAATACGCCAACGGCGGGCCTCTTAAGTGGAGATGAAGAGGCGGCAGGATAAAAAGCACTGAGCACTGTGTGATTATGGATCAATTTGCCGCAATCAAGCCCCCTTATGGCTGGTCCCTGTGAAATGGAGAGATTTCTGCTCTTCAAGGGCAGCCGTGATGACAGTGGAGGTCACAGACGATGGGAGTGACAGAGTGAGACACACTGACAGGAGGAGACGAGCATCGGAGGGACGGGAAGGAGGGGAACCGTGCTGTCCTAAACAAGGTGCTAGCCAGCCATCAGTATTCAAGCCTGAGCTGAAGGGCTTTCTAATTATGTTAATTGAGAGGTGGTGGTGAAATGCAGGCCTTTGGTCATCATTGACCACAGGGCAGAGAGCCACCAGCGTGAGCTCTGGTCACATTCTGGTAACAAATGAGTACTCAAGCGGATACTCTATGACTCTTCTATTTTATGCACTATAAAAAGTACTGGCAGGGTATGGGGGTTTTAAGATGTGTGCTGTGTTGCACTGGAGATCACACAGAACACCGATGATACACTTCACTCACACTCTACATCACTGCAGCAATGGCGAGAAGTTAACAGATTTTACTGTATTTATTAAATATATGTATACATTTCATTGGGTCATCTCAAAGGGTTGAGAAAACCTTTCTTTTCAGTTTGATTTCTTTTACTCTTTGGGTAGTCTTTAGGGCCAACAACATTGGTTTTTCATGCCTTTTAGAAGCAGCCCGTATCGCTTTACAGTCACACACTGCTTTATGAAAGCCCTCTAAGTGTTGAGAATGAGTGCGACAGACAGTTGTCATAGCGGACAAGACAAAGATTCACTAAGAGGGAGACAAAGAGGGAGCTCTGTCATGTATCAAAAGCAATACGCTCTTTTAGTGATAGGATATGGATGTCTGGTGCAAAGTCAGAGGCGGGACTGGTTAGGGTTTCAAGGCACTGGTCGCAGGCCTTTCTGAAACTCTGACTTCTCTCTTGGCTTCAGAAAATGATGACAGGAGGAGAGGAACATAAAAAGGAGGGATGGCTGGTCTGTGCACGGCATGATACAGAATCAGAGGCAGCCAGTAATAGCCTTTTTTGAAGAATGCGCCACTGAACTTTAAGGGCCGTCTTGCTTGAAAGGACAAGTTACAAATAGGAAGAAAGGAGAGGGAGAAATGATTTCCCAGGGATATACCCCCTACTGCGCTGCCCTATCGCTGCATCGCAGTGTTAAGAGTGTGGTTGTGTGCATGTATGTGTGTGTGTGTACTGTACACGACTGTGTATTTGGAGAATGCAACATACTACACACACAAAAAAAAAAGGCTACATGTGCACAAGCTAACATGCAATACATGAACATCTCCATCTGCATTAGAGCTCTATAGAGACAAAGAGGACACAGTTTGTTCTTAAATGTCATTCGGGCCACTGTTACTTTTAAGAGAGAAGCTGTTACTGAAACCAATCTGACAAGCAGAGGAGACAGGCAGTCAGATGTACAGACAGAACTGATGTGTAGTTCTTTATTACTCCATCTCTTCGTACCTATCAATAATTTCTGAGCCACAACAATACAGTCAGGCTGAGGTAAACAACCACAGTGCATCCCAGCTTTAATAACTACCATCACACCTTCCAGCTATGTCTTTCAGTCTCTTTGTCTTTTTCTTTCTGTTAGATTCTGTTTTCTTGTCTCTCATCTTTTTCTCCTCACATCTTTACAGCAACACAAAGTTACTGTAAATCACTTTCACTCTGTAACTTTGCCTACATACATACACAGTATGCAAACCACTTACATTTATTTGTTTATGGAAGAAATGTATGCGGGGTGTGTGTGCGCTTGTGAATGCGTGTGTGTGTGTGTGTGATCATGTGTGCATTGCGGCATTGCGTGCATCAGCTTGGCTTGGTGGCAGCGACAATGTCATTCAGCAGTTTAGTAACAGGCCATTACCTTGTTAATACCAGTCTAATGGGCGGTCTGCTATTTTAAAAGCACAGCCATGTTTGTGCCATTAACAACCACTTAGTGCTTGTCTCTGATCAACAGGCCATTGGGACACACAAAAAAACAATAACAAACTAACAAAGACAATGTGATAATACGCCCTTTATCTTTATTAATGCCACATTTTACCATAGTTCCTTCACCAGTTTACACGAGACAGTTTCAAACCTGAAAGGAAAGAGCGAAAAGAGCAAAAAAATGTTTTAAGTCTCCATTTTAACTCTTGATATTATAGCATTTTTATTATGCAGCAAACATCTGAGATTAAGCCACTGTTTCTGCATATGATCATAATATTTAGAAGCAGTTTTAATTTGCTTCTGCTGCTCTGCAGTTCTTCAGGAGGCAAATATTTTAGTATGTTAACACTGGGACGGTTGTGTTGGAACAAGCATTATTTTGGCTTACAAATACACAAACACATAGTTGGATTTAACATTAGTACCAGCCTGCAATTAGTCTTTTTTAGTACTACCAGTGGGACACCAAAAGCCAGATATTTGTAAATTGCATTCCATTTTTTGTTTTCTTTGGTTCATCTTTGAAAAGACATGTTTAACTATCCTTCCCCTAATACTTATGTGCAGCATTTCTGCTGGTTGCCTGTCAACTTCATGATCAGACTTCAGGAAGTCACTGTGCGTTACTGATGTTTGTAATGACCCATGTAAAAACATAAAGTGTGTTACATCAGAGGTGCTGATAGGTGTGTTTTTGAGCTTTGAACAAGGCCTGCACAGATGTTTCCCCATTTCCAGTCTTTATGCTAAGCTAATCACTTTCTGGCTCTAGGGAGATGATTAGCTGATTCTCTGTAATACGGACAAGGCAGTAACTTTGCCATCTAACTCGAAGAAAGAAGAAAGCACATAAGAGCATTTTCACAAATGGTGAACCCTCCCACCTCACCCTGCTGGAGATTTGCTTTCACCATAACCATAGCATCAGTCCACTGCATACTCTAAAATGAAGCTAAACTAAACCTTACCCAAACATGAAAGGCGTGGTTCTCATGAAAATCAGCATGCATTTTTTTTCTGTGGTTTGCACCTTTATCCACATAGATCTGCTGTAGAGATGTCAGCCTTTTCTTGAATGTAGTGGTACAGCCACAGTACGGAAAACAGTGGTTGGAGACCACAGCACAACCAAAATTATTGTGACCGTATGCTATGAATCTCATTGCCATTAAAATGGTTGCTACGAAGACAGGGACCACATCTGTGACCACTTGGAGTGAGTTGCTGTTTTCAAAGCTACTTTGGTGCATCAAGACAGCAATAAAATGGTGATAGGATGGAGTCAACCTGCTGTAAGTCTGCTATCAGTCTGCGAATGAATTGGCTCAAGTTGGTTAACAGGGATAAATCGGCGAAAATCGCAAATCTGCTGCTGTCTATTGGAAATCTCTTAACGTCTAGATACACAGAAGTTCACATTAACTACTTACATTCAGAGTGCAGCCAGAACCTCATAGATTTGAAAAAGAAATTCAGGAATGAATCCACAAATAGTGACGTTGCTGCAGGACGGCGATTTAACTGCAAAATGACACAGGTGCTGGCAACCTTGCTTTTGTATAGGAATATAACCAGAATACAACCAGCTGGCAACCAGCTGAGTGAAGCCCCCTATTGCAAAGAGATGTGCCGCAGACGAGTTGCGCTCATCGGCGCAGACTGACTCTGGCTGACTGCAATGTGTTCGCAATCTTTCTTTATAAATTAGATGCCAATTATTTGCAAACCTTCACCAATCTGTGACTGCAGTCAGTGCGAGTCGGACTGTGATTGCTTGGAGACAGGTTGCCTCCCACCAGGCAATCGCCTTGTGATCAAAAGTGATCACCCAGAGTTTGAGGGTGTTGCATGCTCAATCTCTGAGTGACTAGATGGTCACTGCAACTACTTGCAATTGGTCGCCAAATGCAAAAACATTCAATGCAATCACTGGGCAACCACAGATTTTTCCTAGTCCCAAGGAAGTAATTATCCTATTTTTACTCTGGTGTAACTGAGACATTGCGGAGATAAATAACACTCACTTGTGGTACCAAAAAAAGCTTGAAAAACTCAGTAGCAATGTCTCTCCATAAGTCATGACCTGTTTACTCAAAAAAATCTGCAAACCTTCTTGCAAGCAGTTTCATGTAGGAAATATTTTTCTTTTCTCCAAAGTACCCCCACCCACCAAAGGAAGTTGGCTAACATTACAGCTCAGCTGACGAGCGCACTGTAGTTGGGTAGGAAGAAAAAAAGTTCCTATGTGAATTGAACATTTAGTTCTAGAAAAAGCATTTTCAATAATCTAGAGGGAAAAATAGCACTACACAAAAAAATAAATAAACAGATGAATACACACACACATATAGACATATATATATATATATATATATATATATATATATGTATATATGTGTGTGTGTGTGTGTGTGTGTGTGTTTTTTGTGTTGTTTTTTT
>VUQI01063562.1:0-11794 GCA_015106735.1 Paratilapia polleni | reverse complement strand
ACAGGACTTCAGAGAGATTAGCGATCTGTGGAACACACAAACTCACACACACACGTGCATACACACACACACTGAGAAGAAGTCAGCTTTCCGAATAAAATCAGAAACACACAGACAGCTCCTCTGCTGAAAATTACAATCTTTTCCCTCCGTCTCATGTGATGAGATATGAGAAGTAGCCGTATCTTCTGGCTGACTTTCCTTTCCTGTTCTTTCCCTCTCCTTCACACCCTCGCCGCTGATGTTTTTCAAGGAACAGACCCAGAAGAAGTGATCTACAGTACAATCTGTGCATGTATGTGCTTGTGCCATCCCTGCAGGGCCAGTATAAATCAGCATTGAGGAGAAGCCAGGTGAGTACTTTAGCAGCCAAGGTGTGATACATGGGCCCGGCGCTACTCTATCATGCTATACTGATCAGTAGCATGTGTGCCTGTATGTCAGCTAACTGTATATGTGTGTGTACGCATGAGAGGATGAGTCAAATGGGCGAGCCAGGAGCTGTGATTCAGACAAATACGCAGCACAGCTCAAGCTGCTCCCGACCCCAACCAGATGGACAGCACTGTAGCTATTCTCAGAGCCACAAGCACATTACTCAGTCCCCAAGGTAGGAGGATAAGTCATCCGCTAAGGTCGCAGGAGGTGTTATGTCTCTCACTGCAAGTAGTTCAGAGTTTGAAGAATGGAGCTACAAGGCCGAAACAGCAGCTACACAATCAGAATGATAAAACGTGGCAATGTGGTGAAGAAATCCATAAAATAATCTCCCTCTGATGGGTCTGTCCAAGGCATCACATGCCAGACAAAGATGGATACAGTGCTATATTTTACTAACAGTACAAACTGTGTACTGTTTGAGAGAACATTTATTGAAAAAAAAAACTTTATTGTCCCCCTGGAGATGGCAGGGCTATTTCTTCTGATATGACTTTTACAAATGTTTTTCAATCCTGAGTTTCTAACTTTTTTTTTTAGATCAAACTATATATTTTTTTATTTTAAGGGTTTAATCCTTATATTAAATGTAGATATATATTGTAGTAATTTCTCTTATGCAGTAAAATTCTCTCCAAGTAAAGTACATAGTAAAAATGATATAGTTAACCAAGTACTAAGAATATAAGAGTCTACAGCAGTGCTTGTGGCTCTTTGAAGGTGTGCAAAGCAAACAAATTTAGCAATTAGCATTAAACATAAAGTGCAGGTTGATGAGAGCATTGTAAGTTTTGCAGGAACTTGATCACAAATCTAAGCTGGCACTAGATAAAAAGGTAAAAGATCACCAGGATCAGGATGCTATGACATAATGTCCATGAGGGGGACATTAAAATCCTTAACAGCAACCAGTTCAAGAGTTTTTGAGATATTTCACTGAAAACCACAAATGTGAACCTCTTGCTGGTACTTGAAGTAAAATCACGGGATCACTAAAACGACTAAGATTTATCCACTGGCTACAGTGGATGTCAGAATAAAATGTCTTGGCACTCTAACGAAGAGCTGTTGAGCTATTTTGGTCTGAACCAGTGGTGGACTGACCGCTGCGTGACATTGCCATTGCCATCCCTTGAGCAATGCTGCTAGCAAGTTGAAAAAAAAAACTGTAAAGGGTATCAGTACTGGTAAACTGTTCATCTATGAAATAGGTGAGGATAAAACAAATCCACTTTGTGCAAAGAATAATGACATGTAGCTACTCTAAGCCCAGTCACAGTGATGCTTAAACCAAAAGACTCAATTTTAATTTGAAACATGCATAAATATTCTTAACTCCTAACAACAACAGAGTGGAGTAAACATGTAAAACATGTGGAGTAATTACTTTTTCCCTGTTACTGAAGGAGGCTGAGTGAGGTCAAGAAGCAGGCAAGTGAGGTGGCCCAATCACACCCTGAGAAGTGGGTCCTAAAGGGAGCAGACTGGAAAATGGTGATGCAATATTAATTGGTGATGGTGCGTGCCAGGCAGTGCAGGGTTGTCTGGGGTTTGTCTCCCCGAGGAAAGGCTGTCAGGAGCTGAGAAAGACAGGCGGGATGAGTCCCTGACCTTGTCTGTCAGCTGGTGGAGGAGAGGAGTGCTGGGAAAGGAGACCCCCAGTCCCGCTGACACTCAGATCAACACTCTGCCAGTCTACGGCAAGCCTGCTGGGACACACCACAACAACCAGACAGACAGAATGACACAGTGAGAAAGACAGAGAGAATTAATGTAATCTCCCTGGTTGAATAAAACTTACTTTATTGCATGGTCCAATTCTATGACACAATACTGTGCAGTTGGTGGAGGTTATCTATTATTTTTTAAAGGTTCAGCCCCAACACAGACAGCTGGGCAAGGAAACAGAATGCACCAAATGAGAAGAAGAAAACAATCTGTAAATGACAAGAAACAAGTCTGTATTTATGTTTTTACACTAATTAATAAGAAAGAAACACTGACATTTTTTAAAAAGCAACTTTAGGTAGGCTGAAAAGTTTGGTGGCTTCGAAAGGAAAAGGACAACCAGGTGGTCCTCGTCTAATATTTCAGGGTTTGAGGAAGAAATAAAACCAAATAAAAACTGCACAACATGCACATTCTGTACATGTGCACACACAAGGCAAAATGATAAAGCAACAAGATAACACAAAAACATTTCAGACATAAAGTCGTTATGATTTTGGTATCTTCCTTTCACGGTGTGAAAAGTGGGTTTTAGATAGCGGTGGTGATGAAGGGAGTGAACAAGGCAACACAAGCATATGGGTGAGAGCCACGTGTCATCTGGGGGCACACAAACACTGGACATATGTCAACTTCAATTAACCCTCTCCCATCTGTCTGTCTCTATTTCTCTCACACTTCCTTTTTCTACCAGGATCTCAACTACAGGAAGAACAGAACAGAATAAAACTGTACCTGCAAAAAAAAACAACACACTTAAATTTTTTTTCCCACCTTGCACATTTTATGTTTTGTTTTTATATCTGATTTTATAATCCCCTGTGAAAAAAGGTCCACTCTTTTGATTTATTGATGCCATGGTCTTAGGTTACCCAGCAGTGTGTCATGCTGACAGTGTCATTGAGCTCCCCTGTATTACTGCTGAGTATCTTCCAGAGAGCTTGTCTAAGTTTATTTGCTCTGTGGGCAGCAGCAAACTCACCACTGCTGCTGAAAGGTTAACAACAGTCAGTGAATCTAAAACAGAGAAACCTGTAACGGTATTTGCAGCCGATGATCTTCTAAGAGTACCACATACGTACAGCACAGCTTTTGCCAGCAGTTTTCCAGTAGAGTAGATGACATATAGACGCTTACATCCCATTGCTGCCATTTTAACCCACAATTAAATTTTGCGCCAGGTTATGGTAACGTCAGCGGCACAGTTCTTCAATCCCAGAACAGAGGTTTGTTGATGTGTGTGCCAAAGACAGAGTGAAACATCACGCTGTAATGCTATTTCCTCGAGTCTGACAAATGAGGCCCTGACTGCGCTCGGGAGCTGGCAGTTTCCTATGAAAGAATGCATCAATCCAATTGGCTTTCCTCCCCCGTCTGTCACAGCCGCACATTTTCCCTCCACTTGTGGCATGCACACACTCGTGCACAGAGAAGAGACAGGAATTACATGTCACAGCTACGCCACCTCTCACAGTTCCTATCCTGTGTTCTTCACTAGTCTTTTCTAATCCATCCCCAACACCTCGTGCTGGATCCCTTCCTCTCCTTTTCCCTCTGCCTGTCTTCCCCGCCTGCTTTCCCGCTTCACCCCCCCACCCCCACCCCCCAATTTGAGATCAACACCTAGCTGTGTGCAGGTGCAAGGCTGCTGGCAAACTGTCAGCTTGAGTCTCCTTTGCTTAAATGCACACACACACATACACACACACAAACACAGCTTGGCTTCCACACAGGCGCTTCCCACTTTGTGAATTGGTCTCCACACAGCGAGCTAGATTACACTTTCACTGTCAACACATAAAGGAAGAATAACAGCAAGTGTGCTAAAGGTTGGAAAACACTGGCTTGGGACACAGAAGGAAAATATCACAGGACAAAAAGGAGAAAATTGATTCTATTTGGGTGAAATTTTAAAAAGCACTGCAATTGTGAAAAGAGCACTTTACAATCTTTATGCATTCATGTGTTTTATCCAAACTTGTGTTTTATCCTTAGAGGGCTGTGAAGTATTCTGTCATCTTTAAACATCCCATCATATTTAACTTACTCGTCAACATTTTTTAAATTACTTTTTCTAAAAATAAATAAATTCAGGGAGGGAAAGCCCAACTGAACAGACAGAGAAACGTAGATACCATTTAGATACATACATTGACTGAATGAACCAAAATTAACTTAACAAAGTTAACTCATACAATACTTTACAAATGAAATACTTTTACACAATAAGTTGAACATGTACAATTTTTAAGTAGTGGTAGATTATTAAGGAATTACCCAGTAGATGCCACTTTATATACTTTACTCCTTTTCATGGGTAACTGTACTCCACTACGTTCATTATTAGTTACTAGTAACTTAAAGATGAAATAAGACAAAAGACTGCAGTGAACTTAAAAATGCAATACATTGCTATAAATTCATTTATCGTATATTAGAAATAAGTGAAATAAGTAGTTCAGCCTACTATAAACCAGCTGCAACATAAAAATAAACTTAAGCATTCATGCCTCACTAATAATACAACAAAAAAGCAATTTTTCTGCATAAAAAGAGCTTATGCTTTTATTTAAGTAACTTTTTAAATGCAGGGCCTTCATTTGTGATGCAGTATTTTTACTCTGTTGCTTAAGTAAAGGATCTGAATACTTTGTGTGAGGATTTATGAAGGTGCTGTTATGGATGACTCCCTTCAGTGGTTATTATAAATATCCTTGGTAAATCTGGATGAAATCACTGTTATGCTCTAAGAAAAATGAACTGATTATAGGAAGCTTTGTAGATTATTTCTGAACTGTGTATATTTTTATTCGATCAAATCATATTATAACCCTTCACTGCAAAATATTTAATTTAAGATAATAACATATTAAAATAGATATTATTTCTAGAAGTGACGTGAATTTATTCTTTCTTTTTTTTTGAGCATGTGTCTGAATTATGCTAGCTATGCTCACACACACACACACACAATGAGAACGACCCTTTTCCTGCGATTGTGAGAATAGACTCAGTAGATAAGACTTAAATTATTATATCAGCAGTAGTGACTGAAAATTAAATTATCAAAGAATAAAGATATTTTAATATTACGTTATTATACTGCCTTGAAAAGCAATTAGGTTTAATAAATGATTCCCTGTGTAGTACTAATACACAAGCACTGATACAAGCACACTCTTGTGTAGGTTGTGTGGTGACCTCCAGAGCTGTGAACATGGAGTCAGTGTCAGTCTGCATGGCCTAGGGTCATCTGACAGCTCTAAACAAGACTCTCATTAACACTAGGCCATTAAAAGCACCTGCTGGCAGGGTGTTTGTGTGTGTGTATGTTTGTAATTCATAACCATGAATTTGGGGTCCGGGTTGACACTGAACAGAGAAGACAAGTGTCAGTTTGTTCTTTAGCCACATATCCCACCAGACAGCAGCCCTACACAGAGCACTGATGTAAGGTGTTAAAGACTGGTGGAGGAGTGGAGACGTTTCACAGCAACACTGGTGGCTGTTTAATCCATCTGCAGGAGTTATGTGGCGAAGCAGATACTGAACTTCTTCTGCTTCTTCCCTCACACCCATAAATAAAAGCTTCTTTATCATCGAGGTGACAGTCCTTTTAAAGTGTGCAGGTGGTAAAGCGGGCACCTCCAGTTACAGCACCTCCACAGCTGCACTGATGCTCCCAGATTTATTGTTAGGAAACAAGAGAGCAGTAGGAAAAAAAAAAGAAACACCAATGAAATGATCTCATCTCTTTTCTTTAAATGGCAAAAATGTACCTGTGTTGTTTTCTGACAATTACTCTGCAACCTTTGCATAACCTTCAGTACCTACGACAGAATAAAATGAATACAATGAGTCACCCAACAAAATATGTGATGCATTTACACGCAGTGTCCTGCTGATTGCTGTGATGTTCACTCTGCTCACAAGAATAGTCAATTGAAGGGTATTAAGGTGCAAATAAACAGCAATACTGATGTTTCTAATGAAAAATAACATATTTATGAAGAACTGTTGATAACACTTCTTAGAGATAATAATCCACCTTTATTATGAAATGATGAAAAAATTAAGGTAACTTCCTTGTTATTATAGTAAGTTCTGATTTCAGAATTTTTTTTAGGAAATATTGTATTTTATCTTTAGTAAGGTGATAGATGCTGATTTCTTTTGTTAGATTAGTTAAGGTAAGGCACAGCCCAAAATATACCACAAGAGAATATCCACCCCAACCACCGCCTGTTTAACCTACTACCATCTGGCAAGCAATACAGAGATACCTGCTGCCGTACCACCAGTTTCTTTCCTCAGGCTGTGAGACTACTGAACTCATCCCCCACACTTTACTATGAATAATAGCTTTATTTTATGACTAAATTACATATTCATCCATATATAATTATGTTTTTAAGTAGCATAAAGGGACTACATCTGCAGTTTTGTTACATAAGCACAGGCTGCGTGATGAGACTCGATATGAATCTTAAATGTCGAATGTGTTTATTTTCAGTTTAATTTTTTATTTATTTATTTTTTTAGTTGTACAACGCTCATCGATACTAACATTTAAGGTTAGGCACGTATGTATGTTTGGATGAGGGGAGACAGAGAGAGAGCACATGCATTTGTGAGTGCATTGGAGTGTGCATGTGCCAGCGCTGCTAGAAATGGTATAATTTATCCCACCTAATTAATTATAGTCCACCACTGAGAAGAGTTATCCTTGTCGCTCAATCGGCTCCTCATTCAGTCAGACGACAGGAGGAAAGACCCAGATAAACTCCTGGAGCCTGAAACGGCCGCGGCTGTTTTTGAAGTCTCCTTCTCTTCTCGGGCTGATTCGCCGTGCCTGTTTAGTCAGCTTCACATTACCATTTAAATAAAGAGGCTAGCTAAATGACCACTGGTAGAACATAAAAAGAGAAATTAAATTGTTTTTCTTCCTCACTTTATTCTTTTCTCTTTCTAGCTCAAGCTCCTCACCATTTTTAATTTGTTTAGTCTGGGGGGTATAGTTGATAAAAATGTGCAGAAGAATCCAAATGCAAAATGAACCATTCATCTTTGATTACAAGGCAAATCTAATCTCTTTTAATGGATAACAATGACTCACAAAGCTAAGCAGACTTGAAACAACTCAGGTACGTTAATTTCTTGAGGAGAATTGATTATGATAATCTAAACTGGCAACAAACAAACAAAAAATGACAAGAACAACCACTGGGCATAAAGTTTGTTTCAAAAAAGATCTTATGATGAAAAGGGATAATGTCAAATGATAGAGCTGAACAGAAAGTGCAACAGAGAGAGTAAAAAGACCTCTGGGGCCCATACTGTATGTAGAATTTATCTTATAACAGCTATGAGGTCATTTTTAGTGCCCACATTTCTGCCACTAGTTTAAAGAATATGTACAATATGTGCACCAATTTAAACACAATTTTAATAACATTCATTTAAATCTAAGCCTTAGAAATTATTATTTTTGTGTTTTTTGCTCCTTTACTATTTTGAGAGTAGGAACTAGTGTGTAGACACTGACATACTACCTCACATTATCAATAGTTTTAAAACATATGTGTTTGGAAGTGGACAAATGTATGAAATGATTGTGTTTTTCTGCTGAATTTTGTGCATCTATGTATGCTGACATGAATGTAGTCTGATCTATAGCTAGCACAAGAGAAAACACGCTGTTGACACCCCACACCCATCATCAAGGAGGTGAGCAGATTGTATTGGACACAGATTGATTGCCCTTGAAATCCAGCAAAATTGCTTAGCTTGTAACAAGTTTTATTTACTACATTAAATTATCATTAAAATGCTATTAGCGCAATTAGTTGATTTCCATTATAAACAACACATCTATGGTGAGAGAGGCACCAAGTGAAGGGTGGGGGAAGGGTTAGTAGGGACTTGTGTAAGGAGGACAGTGGAGGAAAGCAGGAAGAGAGATGAGAGGAGGGAGGAGAAATGAAAAGAGGATATACGAGGAGAGGTGAGGTGAGTCAGGAAGGATGGAGGCGACGAGAGAGCAGTGGGAGATGAATATTAAGCAGCTGTAGTGATTAGGGTGGTGCTGCAGAGTGGCACTGTGACAGTGACATTGGCTGCCATTGGCAGCCCCTGCCATGGTGATTCACTGGAACCTGGTTCATTTGGGCCATAATTAGCTTAAATGTTCAGAGAATGAAAAATTCATCATCGCTTTGAATCTTGTTAATTGGGAGAGCCATCTGCATTAATAGAGGCCATTTGGATGCTCCGTATTTAAGTATGCATGTGTGTGTGTGCATATACAGGTATGTATGCATGTGCATGGATGTGTGTGGGGTAGGAGAGCAGAGTTTTGGATCCACTTACCGGAGGGGTTGATGGACTCCAAACTTTACCAGTTTTTATCGTTGAAGCAGCAAAATAAGCTCCTTAAAAACGATAAGGACCTCTGAACATCGCTGGCAGCAGAGAGGAATTTAACAGACAAGACCTACCAGCATATCTTATCATACAGTTAACTGACAATGTATGAACACGCAGACGGGTGAAGGTATGGGTGGTACTTCATCAATATGTGTGAAGACCAAAGGTAGAATTACTAAGTACCAACTTGATGTCTGTTACTCCTGCAATAACTTTTCAGATAAACAAAGCAGCAGAGATGAGAATATGAAAAGAAATAATGTAATGAAGATATATATATATATATATATATGCAAGTAGAATGCATGCCATAAATAAATGCAACATAGATAAAACTGCTATAATTCTTTTACCTACAGTCACAGCAACAGCACAAATGAGACTCAATTAGAAAAGCATAAGCTCAACTCTTTTGTTACTTTTTAATTGTTTTCAATAATGAGAAAACCTTCCATGCCTTTGGGGAGAAAATATTGCAGGATAAGCGAAATAAGTCAGTTTGGTGCAAAGTCAACATATTGCATCAGTCAGTGATGGACAAAATTAATATTTGCTATAAAGAAAGAGAGCCTGAACAACAATACTGTGAATGTTTTGCATCTAATAAGACTGCTGCTCATTTCATGTTGTTTGTATTAGTCGTGTGCAGGTGACGTGCTGTAACAAGGACCAGGATGTATTTCTTCTGTCTCTCAGGGCAGGAAAGATTTACAGCAGCAGGGATGATGGTCAGTTGCTGCTGCAAGCAGTAAGAAATTAAGACTAATGTCCATTTATTTTCTTGTGCTGAGGCTGAAGCCAAACCACCGTGACAGCGAACAACAGGAAGCCAGCATGGAGAGACTGAAAAGCCTGTAATCAAGTCCTGAGTGTTGGGTTTAGACTTTCAGTTGGTGGCCAGTGTGCCATTAAATTTAGTTCAGCCTGGGTGGATGTGCTTTGGGGAGTGTGTTTCATATTCAGTAATAAAACATGCCACTATTTGTCCTTCCTCTAAACCCAGTGTGTACGTGTTTATGATTGTAGGAACATCAACCCTTGTTACTCTGAGGTAACATATGCACACAGCGCACCATCTCTGAACTTCCCCTTCCTTGAGACAAATACGGTTATATTTCCCCATTCAAAACACTAACAATGTCATAAAGAGAATGCATTACTGCCACCTATTATGCAGCAGTGCCGTGTGCACCATATCTGCATTAAATGCAAAAGGTGAACACGATGAATCAGACAATGTTCCAAGAAGCTCCATAAAAGCATTGAAATGACTATATTCATTAGGCTGTGTGTGTGACATAAATACAATATGTCTCGCTCTATACTGCAGTGTGTGAGAAGGACACAGTGTTTATGCGACAGAGAGCCAGGCTGCAGAGCCCAGCCCAGTCTGGACCAGCTCAGCCCAGCCCAGCTCGACCCAGCCGGCACTAATCCATCATCACCACTACTGAATCATTGTGCTGCCAATAAAGAAAGGCAGCAATACATTATAGACATGTGGCAGGCTTTAGCAATAATGACATTGAGAAGTCCCCTTGGGCTGTAGGAAAAGCCTGGAGCATGACACACTTGCTTACAGAGGCAATAATATATGGAAATGCATCAGTGTGCAAGACAAGTGAGAGGAATGGGGAGATGAAGGAGTGAGTAGAGTTCAGTCTGTCTATAAAGAAAGGAGGAGGAAATGGCCTTCAGTGACCACTTCCTATTAGTTTCTATTGGGGACTCATCCAAGTGGAGCATTCAGAAATGGTGCTCATGTTAGATTCATCTGCAAAAAAAGCCATCTTACAAGCAATCTGATATGTCAACACCCCGTTTCTGCGTTATCTTGCTCTATACAGCTCAGCTGATAATGCAATATGGTTTGGACATGTGACATGTTAGATAGAGAGCTGCCAATCTTTGGCATGCTATGTGGAACAGAGCAGCAACATGAGACCTAAATGAACTAATACAGTATTACAATTACCTGTGGTCTTTGCCATCCTGTTATGTTGTGGATGACACTGAAATCATTTTGTGTTAATCCCTCTATTTCACTGAAACATGCATTCATGCACACACACACACACACACACACACCAAACTTTCAATCTAAAATAAAACTGCACGACAAAGTACGGGTGAGTGGACTGACCTTTGTGGTGACAGAAGCTGGCTGCAGAGCCTGTGACAATGGAAAACTAATGTTAGATATGATGTGAAAAGGCACAAAGAGCATGAACGGCCACACTGCTCCATGACACTACACATCACTCTACATTACTCCTCTGTCTCTGTCTGGAAATCTCTCTGTCTTAGTGGTGTTAAACTCCTGGGTGACATGTTGTAAATGTAAATCTCTGCTATTGTATGACTAACTTAAATTTAAATTTTTCCTTTTTCCATTTAAATTAAAAGATGCCTGGGTTGGTGTGTGCTGAGGAATTCAGATTAGCCTAAGGGTCATTCAGGTTTTATGAGAACCATTCAGCACACACAGCCACCAATTTGGAAATGGAAAAACTCTTGACACCAATTATGTGGTACTGCAGTGCAAAAATAACACCTTTAATACTTGAAGTAAGTTTGTGCTTCAAGAGATGGGAATTTCTTTAACCTTGATTTGGTGGTTTACCTCTAACCTCTGAAAATTTGCCAGTGAACAATATGGTATGGCCAATGGGGCAACTTCCAGAGCTGAAAAATGAATCCAATGTGGAAGTGACATCACCTGCAGTTCCTCTAGGTGCCGCTTGAGGCTGGCCGCAAAAGAGAGTCAATCCCCATAGACTCCCATGTTAAAATGCCTAAGGATAGTCCCCCCCCACAATAACTCTGAGTGGGGTGAATTGTTTTATAACTCATCCATCTGGATAAGTAAATTGGGGGTGTGGCTGTGATGATTGACAGGTGTCCAGACACAGGCAGCTGCAGCTGATTTGTCTGCTAGGCCTCATCCACTACTTCCGGTCATTAAATTGGACCTCTTCCCTGTGTGTGTGCTTTTGATGTCTTCTGGAGCATTTTTAATGGATTATCTGTCCAATTTTATTTGTGCTTCAGTTTTGGTGAGTGAAATCCTAGTATTTTATAAGTCTGCAGTAATTAGGGGGTATGTGTGTTTGTGCATTGCACCCATACAGTTCATGAATGCAGCTTGCTAACCAAGGTAGCTAGCTAAATTTGTACTCCACCCTTTCATCCATACAAGGTA
>VUQI01063561.1:14682-25525 GCA_015106735.1 Paratilapia polleni | reverse complement strand
TGAATAACTGGGGGACAGATGAGCTACTAGAAGATGGATCTTCAAAGTCCTCATCACTACAATGTTGTGCATCTGGAGACAAAACATCATCAGACTCTTCTCTCTCATCAACTAAGCCAGTAAAAATGGGAGGTGGTATTTCATCTGACTGTGGTACAGGTCTCATTGCTGATGGCAGGTTAGGGGAACTGATAGATGATTTAGTTTTGGAACTGTGTCCAGAAATATTGACTGAACAGAAGTAGCAGTCATCAAAGGGATTCTGTGGCTCCCTCCATACCATTGGAATACCAAAACCTGAAGCTCTTTCTCTTTCCCTCAGTCCATGCTCGGAGGTTTTCCACACACGCCCAGCAAACTGAATGAGGTGCCTATGGCTTGTCTTGGTCGCCCAATTTCATACTAAAATAAGCAAAGTATGCCTTTTTCTCAAAATCTGTTCTGTTTTGTTGCTGTTTGGATGTAGTGAAGCATCCACAGATACAGCAAAAAACATCTGGATCATGTTTACAATTGCTACTTGTGAAAAATGTGATGTGATAGAGCAAAATGGATATTATTTTTGAAATCAGCAACCCAAAATTATTAAAGACCAAGTAAAGACCAAGGGTGGTGTCATATATTGAGGTTTACAGAGCAATAAAATTGCCTTTATATTACAGCCAACAGGAAAAAAGTTGCTTCTAAGAATCCATATATCTTACTGATGCTCATTGTTTGATAAGTAGGCGGTGATTTCATTCTTGCTGATCTCTTATCTAGAATACAACCTGCTTGTCAGCAGGTTGCCCAACAAGACATTAAGAAGAATACTTAGGAGCAAATGCCGCCATTCTGTTTATTCACAGGTTTTATTTAATATCATCTCACAAATTTGTACCACAGGATTTAATTTAAACATAAAAGACTTCAGATATTATTTCAAAATCAAGATTTGACTCAATAAATAGCAACAAAATTTAAAAAACAAAACAAAAATGTTATTTTCATTATAAATATTATATTAAACATCAGTATTGGTGTAGCATAGGGTGAATTCACAATTCATGTGCCTGTGCAGCTGTGTCTCCTGTGTTATCAGAAAGCTGAGCATTACTTTCATTATCAATCATGCTAATAGTTATTTTCTCAATTTACTTATCAGTTGTTGGGCTTGTGAAAAATGTAAAAGCAAAAACAAGCTCCCAGATCTGTTGTGGCATTTCAAGAGGCTTTTCCCCCAGACTCCTGCCAACTATGAAGCATGCAGTACCTCTTACCTCTTTTTTTGAATGGAGACTGCCCTTCGATAGATCCTTTGTAATTGCCAGCAGTTTATGCCTCAAATCCAGTCTGTCCTCTCACGTCAGCACTCTGAACTCTCTCACTTTATATACAACCGGAGGAAAGGTCAGGTGAAGCTGTGCATGCCTTCATCAGCCCATAATTACAGTTTTGCTTGGTTCTCGCGCTGTTATCATTAACCAAGACTGTCATTAGATGAGAGAGTGACACCTGTGGGCACTGTGCTGGTTCACCAAACACTTTGTCAGTGTGCTCCTCTCATCCTGAGCACACAGCAAAGGACCACAACCCGTAAAATTACAGGGTTTCGACATGACTCAGACTGACTCATCCCCTCTCTCTCACCCAGAGGCCAGCAATCCAGAATCAGAAAGCCACAGGGCATGTGCACTGAAGTGTGTTACACACCTGAGCACAATTTTAGAGTTGGGTTTTTGTTTTTTCCACTTTAAGAGGAAATTAAAGATATTTGACTTGATGGCTGCAGTTTAAGGTAGCAGAATCTTTTTATCAAGAGCAAGCTAAACATGACATGGATTAAGATGAGTCCTAGACCATAAACTTTTTTCAGTTAGGTTTAATCCATGTATGGGAAATCTGCTGATTAACAAAAACGTTAGGACAATGAGTGAAATGAAAACATATACATATACCAAGCAGAAAAAGAAAATTTAAAAAAAAGGGGCTCATCTGGCATTTGACCCCAGGACCTCTCCCACCCAAAGCACGAATCATACTCCTAGACCAACAAGCCTCTTACTTCTTCATTTGTCTCTTGTCAGCTCGACTCCACATACAACGTGTTTGCGTGTGAGGAAGTGCACACACAGTGAGAGCAGCAATTGTAAATGCCTGCTGATTTTACTTACTTTAGTCCCATTGTCACTTTATTAACAATTGGATGTTTATGTGTCACATTTTATTTTACAAAGTTAGTAAAACAATGGACATTGTTCAGATAATGTGTGTACAATAATACTTGAGCCAGCTTGGGCTCATTCAGGATTTGAACCCAGGACATCTTACACATAAATGACAATCACACCCACAGACCAACAAGCCACCAGAGCAGCTTTTTTAAAGAAAATGTAAGTACAAGAGCTTGTTTATTTTTTTCCTTTTCTTTAGGGTTGTTTTTATTTTTCAGTTTTAACTCACACTTTGCAGTGACAAACTGTCCACATATTGCGATCAGATATACCACCTAAGCATCAAAATATACCAACAAGTAAACCAACTAAAGATTGGACAACTTTAGCTGACCATTTTCTCTTTTGTGACAGGGATAATAATTTATAATAATTAATTTGAGAACCACTGGCTGTATTTAATCTTGATAAAGCAGGAAGAAGAACGCACATGCGTGTTGTAGAAACTTTACTAAGTAAACTGATCAATTAATTTTTGAAAACATGTTTGTAGCAAAGAAAATCATCAAAATAGTCCCACCCCGTCTGTTGTTCTGTGTTTATTTCACACCTCCAATGCCAACTTGATTAATGTTATTTCACTTGAATACTCATGATTATTTTTTTCTTTCTGCAGAATGTAACATAGAGAATAATCCTTTTTAATGTGACCTATGACCTATAAGCGACACTAAAACACTGGCGAGGCAGTGGATTTTACAGTTTTGAGCAACTGTCAATGTTAGCAATAACAGATAAATAAATGAACTCATCCTATGTCACTTATCTGCATCCAAGTTGAGTAATAACTAGTATTACTCAACTGTAATACTGTGATACCCAGTGCTGGGTTCTAGTGACAAAAATGGGATCTAATAAGGTCACAATAAGGTATTACATGAACTGGATCTCATTTTAAAAGGACAGCATTCTGTTTATTGGCAGGTTTACACAATCTCCTGCATGAGTCTCACGTGTTTGGACATTGGCTCTTCTATTTCTCACCAAAAACAAATCAATCGATGATGATGGAGAACATGAACTCTAAAATTCAATGAGCGAAAACATTTGAATATAACTTGATCTAGCTTAATTATGTTAGCTTCTACACTAAAAGCAATTTATTGATTCGGCTATGGAGCTATATGATTACGCTAAATATAAACGAAGAGAACCCGCTGTGTTAATAAATAAAAGTGAGCGGGTATTTAATGTTCGAGGTCCGCTAACCAGGAGTCAGGTAGATTAGCTAGTTTTACATTAGCCTTCACAGTTAGCTTACCCGGTGATGCTGTTAGGGGGCAGAAAATCAGGCTTGACGTCAATTCCTGTCAACAGCAGTGTCCCCGTGGCTCCAAGACGGCTGGAAATGTCAAATTCAAGGACTAAAAAGTGTCAGCTGTAGTGAGGAGGATGTATCCGTCAAACCTAGTTCATTTACACACAGACAGGATGTTCAGCTTTCCCCTCTGGCGTCCACAGCGGCAGGAGCGACGCGTGGATGATGTGGTCATTTTCAGTGTGACGTCGGCAGCTTGCTCACTGGTTTCTAGTTGGTCGTGTCTGCCCCCATGCGGACAAAATCTGGTACTGCAAGAAAAGTACTGTACAATATTAAAATATCTGTATTTTTTTCAACAATATATCTATTAAAAACGTTAAACACAACCTATACCAAAATACCTTAAATAAAGTAGAATAAACATACAGATAATGAAACAAAATAAGACAAATTTACCTTTGAAATATTGAACTGGAAGTAGTAGTAGCTCAAAACTATATTCAAGTAAATGTAGTAATGTTCCACTACTGCAGTATGTAATTCAGATAAGTTCAGGACAATCCTTTATTTATACTTAGTAAAATGGCAACGTTAATATGAGTCTATTGCAGATAGAGGGTCAAAAAACTATCAGCACCCTAACCATACCATGGGTGCATTAGGGTACAGATCGTTTTCATGATGTCTGTTTTATATCAGCTTTGGTCAAATAATGGGCTCGTCCGGGATTTGAACCCGGGACCTCTCGCACCCAAAGCGAGAATCATACCCCTAGACCAACAAGCCATCTGACATCAAAACATCACAATCATAATACTAATAGTCACTAGGCAAAAAGTCAGTATGTGTGCTTGAAGGTAAATTAGCATGTGAGATGGATGGATCATATCCTGACTGGGCTCCAACACTGCACCTGGGTGCTGCAGAAAGATTACAACGACAAGAAAAGAGAGCGTCGGTATCAGGAGACCACAGTAAACCCCAAACACAGACAGAAAATGTATGTGAAGATGAGGAAGTTGGGTTACTCATACATACATGCTTGTATGGAAATATGTATGTATGAATGAATGTGAGAACATATGCTCGACTGTGTGTTTGAATTTTGGGATACTTATTTTGGGATTGTAGACGTCTTTAATAGAGCCCGACTGATAGAGGATTTTTAAGATTCATACCAGTAACGATATTTGGCGATTTAAAAATACAATATATCGGCCAATGTTTTTTTCCTTTCAGACACACGGCATATAAACAGATCTTTATACCTGTTTATATAGAGCGAGTCATCTACTAACTGGAAGGATGAGTGGTTTGATCCCTGGCTCTCCTAGTCTGCATATTGAAGTATCCTTAGGCAAAATACTAAACCTCAAGTTGCCCCTGAGGGGTGAATGTTAGAAAGTGCTTAAGCCTTTGAAAAAAGAAAAGCCCTATATAAGTACAGTCCATTTACTTGTTCACCTCTTTAATGTATCTTGTAAAACTGCTTTTGCTGACACCTTAGATGTTTTACATGCATGCCTCAGTCCCTTGATGTTCTGGAGAGAGAGGCACTGTTTACAAGCAACTATGCTGCAGCAATTTTTGAAAGCTTTCGGGCAACAAATAGGTATTATTTTTGACTGCTTTGAAATACCTATAGAAAGACCATCAAATCTGAAAGCACGTGCACAGACCTTTTCCCACTACAAAGGTATACACACACAGGGAAATACTTCATGGGTGTAACACCGCAGGGTGCTGTATCATTTATTTCCAAGGTGTGGGGTGGGTGTACACCTGACAAACACATAATAGCAAACTGTGGCCGTCTGAACAAATTGTTACCAGGTGATGTGGTGTCAGCTGATGGACGCTTTGATATCAAGGAAAGTGTGGGAATGATGTGTGCAGAAGTGGAAATCCCAGTGTTCACTGCAGGACGATGTCAACTCGATGCTAAGGATGGACGGTAGCACAGCTGAAGAGTCATGTCGGAAAGGTAATTGGTAGCAATGCTCACTAAGTATACTAAGAGAATACCAATTAGTCTGCTGCCTCCCTGTGAGGGTGAGGAGATGACACTTCTTGACAAGACTGTGAGTATTTGCATTCTGATCAACATGTGTCCTACTGTGGTTGTAAAACCTGATGAAAATGATAAACGTACATGTTAAATATTAGACAATAATGCTGTCATGTGATGCCTTGGAAGATTTTTAGTTATATGAATGCCATGATATTGACATTGTTTTAATAAAAATGGCATCTTTATGGACAATATGCATTTTTTGTTGCTTCTTGTAGTGAAGGCAGTATCCTGTAACACTGAGTCAAATGCAGACAACACAATTATCATAGCAAACAACTTGAGTCAGTGCAACAATAATAGGGTCATTCCATCTCACTTCATCAAATTAAAAACAAAATCCCACGTCACCATCTCAGGTTTGCCTGAAAAAAAAAAAAAAAATCCAGGGGAAACATGCACTTCACAATAGGAACTATGCAAATTTTCAGGTTAGTTTTCTCAAAAAAGTGTTTCAAGGGATGAAGGTAGGGCTGTTTTTAGACGTTTTTCTAGCATCATATTTTGAGGGCCATATAAAATTCCATTATCTAGAAAACTACTTGAGCTAAGTGCTTCAAATTTTTAGGGTAACTATCTGTTTCTATGGCTCTATGAATGTGAATTGAAGCCCCTAAAATATTTGGATATCTGATTTCTGACAGCAGATTTGGAGGCCTGTAAAAACCACAATTATGCAGGTAAGGGAGTGATATTTTGTTTACAGCTTGTTATATACTAGGCATATAATATTAATTAAAACAGTCCAAATCAGGTGAATGGTTTCACAGATACTAAAGCTTGAGTACGGAAAAGATTCATCAAACTGCAGTGTGATATTCTCCAGGTACAAATTTCTGATGGTGTTCTCATATTCCTAATCACAAATTTTGGATATAATATTCACAGACACTTGCTCTTTCTAAAAAAGTGAATTTGGATTTGGTGCATGGTGTCACACAAGGCCACTGGGGCGAGGGCAGCGCATCCCTGGTGTAGTGTACAAAGTAAACTGTCCAATGAAAATGATAAAAAACATGTTTTTATCATATAGGAAATGCTTAAAAACACATAAAATCAATAGCTGAATAGACAAATAGCAAAAGAGTGCAAAACCATCATCAAGCATTTAAAATAAATTGTGATCGTATTTTTTCCAATGTTGCAGATTATTATTCAGAATAAAAGGCCATTTATGATATTTTCTCTACCATTTTTACCTGTAAAAAACATATCAGGTATATATTTAAAAACAAAGATTATATACTCGCAACAAGTTAAAGAATACACGCAGCCCATACAGATTATTAAATAAATACATGTGAAAGAAAAGCCAGTTCCCTGGGGATGAATAAAGTATCTATCTAATCTAATCAATGAAAGATTAGTCCTATTAATAAAATAAGAAATAATAGAGACATTTCTGCGCTTGCGTGATGATTCGTGGTGCGGAAGTTGCTTTGATTGCGGAAGTGTACAGATGCTGTTGTGCTGTTGTAGGCGCAGCTCACAGTAGCAATTAGCTTCGGGACTGTAATTTGATTGTGGTTTTTTTCCACTTGTATGTAGTTCTGTGGGAGCTTCGGGTTCAGGTTCACGGCTCGATCAGGTAAGAAGGATAATAACGTTTCAGCGGTGGCTGCGAGCTTTTTAACCCTTTAACGGTAGCTAAGTTAGCGCGGCTAACGCGACGTCTTTGAGAGACCCCGATCAGCTCAGTGACAGGGATATGGGAACCAAGGGGGAAAATACTCTGACACCCACACAGTGTCAGGAAGTTTTTAAAGAAGGTGGAAGCACCGCTGAAGCTGAGAAGGGCCCACGGTTTGGTATTTTTGAAAGGAGCCTTTACTGAGTTGGCAAACGGCTGGCTTAAAAAAAAAAACACGAACTCTGACACGACATATTTGTAATTGACCTGTTTCTGTAAAGACTGCACCGATTTGTGGACGTTCAGAAAGTATAATGACGAACTCTAGCAGACAGCAGTTAGTGTCATTTTGGTTATTAGTTGTTTACTTTCTCAAACACTTGGTCAACAAATTCTTTAAGTGTGTTGAGCAGTGTATGTAACACAACATGTCATTTATTCATTTATCTTTTTGTATGCAGCATTTAAATGCGGTTGCAGGTTAATTCTAACACTATATCCTTAGGTTGGAGCTTTAAAATACACTGTCATGTCATCACACGCTACCATTCCCAACTGTGGAGACATTTCTTGCTTATTTTATGTGATCTTAATTCTGGACTGTCGAGAATGTTGATAATGTTATAATAATAATGTTGTTTAAATGTAGGTTTTTGATCTTTAAAATTCTAAGTAACTTCAGCTGTCAGATAAATGTAGTGAATACAAGATCCCCCTCTTGACTGTACTCTAGTATAAGAATAAACTAATATAAGTTGAGATTTAAATCCTAGACAGTTGGAGGGTTGTAGTCAGTGTTGTAATTGATTATAAAGTTAGGTTTACCTCCATAATTTTATCTCAGTTGTTTCATGTTGCTTATCATCTGCTTTCAATGGGCAACATAAAGAGTTTAGATTGAAGTATGTGTTACAAAGCACTGCGTAGTTATTATTGTAGTCCAAATGTTAACATAAATGTCCAGTTTCTTCTATTTTTGTTGGCAAGCCTGAGGGTGCAACTGTGTAGGTTAGAAAGAAGAAACTAGATAACACCAGACAGCATGTACAGCAAGTACCTCCACCCCTGTCATTTTATCAGCGCCACACCTCTTGAGCTAAACTGCTAAGAAGTGACCGCCTCTTTACACACTGTGTCTCTGTACCTTTTAGCCAAGAAGCCATCATGGGAGAATCAATAGCAGCCATTTGACTGTTAGTCAGCATGCTGATGAAGCCTAGAAAACCTCCAGTCACACCAAATTGACTGTCCCAGCAGTTTTTTTTTTCCTGAATATGTTCAGCAGCCAGTGATTGTGGCCTTGGTACTGTGGACACTGCCTCTTTGTGCTAGTCTGTGTTTCCTACATACTTAGTGAATTAATTAACTTAAAATATACTCTATATACACATAGTTTCCAGCGATGTAATTGAGAATTCATAATAGATAGACTTTCTTGTTGGAAATGACTAAATTCCAGCTGGAAACACCCTACATTTTGTTGTGTTTTCAAGATTATTTCTTGCTATTAACTTCTAATAAAAGTTTCCTTAGGACCCATGAAGGCTGTAGGGGTTTCTAACAGAAGACAAAGCAGTGTTTGACGTGTTTTGTTTTGACCTGCTTAGATTTTCAGATACTTGTTTGGGAATGAAAGTCCGACTCCTCCCTGAAGAAGCAGGTCTTGTTGTTGTTGTTGTTGTTTAGATGCTGTTTTTGGTTTGGTAGGTGAAGGTTCAGAGACGGATTACTCACACATGAAATTGAAATGAGCTGAATAGCTAGGCTAGATCTCTCTAGAGTTACAAAAAAAAAATTACCTTCACATTTTAGGAAAGTTAAAAAAAAATGAGTTAATCTTTTTTCCTGTTTTAGATGTGCAGTCACTTTCAGCTTGAATAACTAATCAAGAGTTAATGTAGAACATTTGTAAATAATTGGGGGGGGGGGACTTTGTTTGTTTATGCTCCGAGTAGGGCTGTGAAATGAATGGAATTTTAATTTTAATTAAAATTACATCTCTTATAATCTATATCAGGGCAGCACAGTGGTCTGGTGGTTAGCACCGTTGCCTCACAGGAAGAACGCCCTGGGTTCAAATCCACCAGCTGGCTGGGTTTGCATGTTCTCCCTGTGCCTGCGTGGGTTCTCTCTGGGTACTCCAGCTTCCTCCCACAGTCCAAAAGACATGCATGTTAGGTTAATGGGTGATTTTAAATTAGTTGTAGGTGTGAGTGTGAGCGTGTGGTCTCTGTGTGTTAGCCCTGTGATAGATTGGTGACCTGTCCACGGTGTAAAATGCCTTTTCCCTATGGGATAGGTTCCAGCACCCCCTCCCCCAAGCAGTTAAGGGGATGGATGGATGGATGGATGGATGGATAGATAATCTAGAGCAATAGACCAGGGGTCGATAACCCTTACTATCAAAAGAGCCAGTTTTGAGTAATTTTTGACCAAATCATCATATGGAGCCACAAAACATATTTGAGGCTTGTAATGATTTTTTTTAACCATATGTGACTATTCTGCTGTGAGCTATTTATGATTATTTGGTACTTTACCTTTGCATTTTCATTACATTAATACCATGTTTTTGTAGCGCTTATGAAATTATACAACTAAAATAAAGAAAACTGTGGAGGAAAAAAATGTATAGTCCTAGTTTAAAACAGAGTAGCTGTGCAGACCAGTTTATGACAGCTTTTCTAAGGACAGTGTAAAACTAGCTAGCTGGAGAACACCTGTCTTTATGTAAATGTATCCAATTAAAAGTAGCCTACTTTGATAATAAATAAGCCATTTAGCCACCTAATACCTTTAATAAATAGTAAAAGTAATTAAATACAGGCCAGTTTCAGTTTAGTTTTAACTAAAAAAAAAAAAAAACGGCTTCAGATCAAGCATACCAGTGAGGCAGCAGTGTTGGTGGTGAAAGGAAACAAATCTGTCCAAATAGTGTTACATTTTCTATTTTCCTCTGTGATGTTTCATAACTATAACTAGGGGGACTGTGGACTAGCCCTTTATGTGTATACATCCATGCAATTCCCAGCTATTGAGGTTCGGCTAAATTAAGAAGATGTAGTGCTGTTTTTTTTGTTTTGTTTTTTTTGGCATATTTGTCACACTTACATGTTTCAGATTATCAAACAAATTTTAATATTAGTCAAAGATAACCTGAGTAAATACAAAATGCAGTTTTAAAATGATGATTTCATTTATTAAGAGAAAACAGTATTAAAAAAAAGTAAGAAATTAAAGTAATTGCCCCCTAAACCTAATAACTGGTTGTGCCACCCTTGGCAGCAACAACTGCAATCAAGCATTTGTGATAACTGGCAATGAGTCTTTCACATCACTGTGGAGGAATTTTGGCCCACACGTCTTTGCAGAACGGCCTGTTTAAGGTCATCCCAAAGCATCTCAGTCAGATTTAAGTCCAGGGTTTGTCTAGACCACTCCAAAACCTACATTTTGTGTTTCTTTTTGTTTTGTTTTTTTGTTATTTTTTTTTTTTTTTGAGCCATTCAGAGGTGGATTTGCTGATGTGTTTCAGATCATTGTCCTGCTGCATAACCGAAATGTGTTTGAGCTTCAGGGCATGAACTGATGACCAGACATTCTCCTTCAGGATTTTCTGGTAGAGAGCAGAATTCATGGTTCCATCAATTACAGCAAGTCGTCCAGGT
>VUQI01063561.1:2005-12440 GCA_015106735.1 Paratilapia polleni | reverse complement strand
CGCCTAAGATCCTCAGCAGCTTCTACAGCTGCATGGTTGAGAGCATCTTGACCAGCTGCATCACCATGTGGTACGGCAACGCTACTGCAATGGACTGCAAACGCCTCCAGAGAGTGGTGAAGACTGCCGAAAAGATCATTTGGACTCTACTGCCCTCTCTGCAGAGCATCTACTAACACAGAGTCCACAGGACAGCTGCCTCCATCCTCAAAGACTCTACCCACCCCCAACACGGCCTGTTCACACTTCTACCCTCAGGCCAGAGGTATAGAAGCGTGAAATCTAGGACTTGTAGACTAAAGAACTTTTTCTTCCCCACTGCCATCAGACTCCTAAACACTTGACAGGAGTTTATACCTGAGTTTATACCTTATATTCTACCTCAATTTGCACATACAGCTGATGTAGCACACTAAAATCCATAAATATGTACATAGCTTATTGCAGCTAAGTTTCTTTTATTTTATTTGTAGTTATGTGTGTGTGTGTGTGTGTGTGTGTGTGTATATATATACAACTCCGGAAAAAATTAAGAGACCACTGCAAAATTATCAGTTTCTCGGATTTTGCTGTTTATAGGTATATGTTTGAGTAAAATGAACATTTTTGTTTTATTCTATAAACTACTGACAACATAACTCCCAAATTCCAAATACAAATATTTTCATTTAGAGCATTTATTTGCAGAAAATGAAAAATGGTCAAAATACCAAAAAGGTCCAGTGTTTTCAGACCTCAAATAATGCAAAAAAACCAAGTTCATATTCATTTTTAAACAACACATTACTAATGTTTTTTTAGAAGATTGTCTGGCATTTGTGTGGACAGCGAAGAAAGAATTTCATTGTACAGGAAATCATGTTTCCTCACTGTGCATATGACTATAAAACTTTGAACTTGAACTTAAATTAAATTAAATTAAATTGTGAAAACAGGTGAAAAAACTCTTCATATCTGAACTACCAGCAGAACAAATGTAATCAATAATGAATCAATAAGTGATTAATCAAACTGCTGACACTGCAGAGAATCACCTCCAAACTGAGGTCGTATCATACCCATGCTCCATGCAACTCACAGCCTGGTTATGATACAGCCCCCGCTCTGAAGGTCAGCGATCAATGGCCATGATCGATCGATCAATAAACAGGTCTCCTCATAAGTCTGAGCTCAAAAATAAAAAAAGATCAGTCAACAGAAGTGAAGATGACATGTTCCAGCAAGGATCCTGTTAAACAGAAAAATACAAATAAAGCTACGTGAAATGGTACCTTCCTGTCTCCGACACTCTCCTGGAGTCTGAGAAGAAGAAGTGATGAAGGTCGGCGCTCGGATTGTTCTTAAAGACTTTATCCTCGTCTTCCTCAGACTGACCCTCTGCCATTTCAGGCACGGATAAACCAGTTTAACCATTTCGGTGGGAGTCTTTTTCCCACTAATCTGATTGTGTGACGAAGTTTTAAGGATTTAGAGGATTGGGGAGGATCACCTGCTCAGGTACATCTGAAATATCCGGATTACATCGGAAGTCGGAGGCACGGAAAAACAAAAGGACCTTATTGGATTTTGATCCGTCAGCCACCTGCTGCTGCTCTTCATTACCGACCCTCTTCATCTCTCTGCTGTTTACCTTAAACAGAACAGTTTGCCTTTGTTATGCTGTGGTTATAACAACATTTAATAAAACAGCTTTTTTAAAGCTTTAATAAATATTTCATTCATCGTTTCAATAAAAAACACAGCTTATACAAATATATACTGATATGAATACTGAGTGTGTTTCTTAGTCAAAACAATGAGTTACTTTATATTTAATTTTATTACTAAGAATGATTTTTATGGGGGCGGCACAGTTATGCAGTGATTAGCACTGTCACCTCACACTGAGAAGGTCCTGGGTTCGAATCCACCGGCTGGCTGGTTCTTCCTGTTCCTGTGTGGTTCTCTCTGGGTTCTCCCACTTCCTCTCACAGTCCAAAGACATCCTTGTTAGGTTAACTGGTGATTGTCATGGGCTAAAGGTGTGAATGGTTGTCTGTCTCTCTGTGTTAGCCCTGACCTGTCCAGGTGTACCCCACCTCCCACCCCATGACAGCTGGGATAGGCTGCAGCCACGTGACGACCCTGAACTGGATAAGTGGAAGAAAATAGACAGCTAGATAATGATTTTTTTTTTTTTTAGTTATTATTTGTAACCAAAAATAAATGCTAAAAATAAGTCATTTTAGCAGAAATAAAGGTTTACTTTTATCATTTTAATGCTGCTGTATTGATGTTTGATTACCATTTTATTGGATCTGGTGTTGTTCTGTTTTAAAGAACTAAATAATAATAATAATAAAGTGACAGTGGCAGACAGTCCTCAGGATCAGTCAAACTGCTGCTGAATTCTTGGAGTTCACTGATGTTTGTAAAGGTTTTATTTTTATTTTAAAGGTAACAACATTACTCAGACTGTTTACAAACTGGAACAAGTTCAGTTATCGATTATTGATTGCTGTTTTTATCTGTTGGTGTAAAATGAAGTCTGTATTGATCACAGATAACTTAGTTCATTAAATTAATCTATAAATGACACAGTTTGAAATAAACAGATACTAAGTTCACAGGTAAAACCCATCCACTGATCACAGGGTTGCAGGTTTGATTCTTCTGGTGTTCAAAACACAAAACATCAAACTGGTGATGGTGTTTGAAGGACAGAAACGCTAGATTAAAGAGTTATTCCCACACAGCCATTTACCAAACAACATATTCAGATGAATTAATATCGACTTGTTGTAACCCCAGGAAAACCAGTCAGTTTCAACTTTTCACTTATCAGAACAATCTTTGGGTGAAACAAATGAAGAAATGCAGGTTAAACCACAGAAAGTGTGTGATAAGTCTGTTTTCAACAGTAAAATTGAACTCGGGTGGATATATGTTTGTTTACATAGGAAAACCTCCTGTAAGAAGATTAAGGAGTCAGAAGCTGAAGTTCTTAATCCTAAAAGTTTAGAAAAATCCTGGCAGCTAAATCTTTGCTGTAAGTGGTTTATGAGTGTATATAAAGAGGCTGAAGCTGAACGGTGTGGTAGAAAGCTCAGGGTCACCATGGGGAAATATTTCCACCTGTATGAGAACATCTCCAAAGTGAGTCCCTTTGAGGGGCCCCAGTATTACCTGGCCCCTGCCTGGGCCTTTTACCTGCAGGCGGCCTTTATGGGCTTCGTCCTGGTCGCTGGCACACCTTTAAATTTTATTGTTCTTGTCGCAACAATGAAGTACAAGAAGCTCAGAGTCCCACTCAACTTCATTCTTGTCAACATCTCCTTCGCTGGCTTCATCTTCGTCACCTTCTCCGTCAGTCAGGTGTTCTTAGCCTCCATGAGAGGTTACTACTTCCTGGGTTACATGATGTGTGCGTTGGAGTCTGCCGTGGGCTCCGTCGCAGGTAATTACACCTCAGCCCTCAGCAGACAGACAGACTGAGTACAGGTGTGTGCAGGTATAACAGCATGTTTCTTCCTCATTCTCAGGCCTGGTGACGGCTTGGTCTTTGGCAGTGCTTTCCTTTGAGAGGTACCTGGTCATCTGTAAACCGTTTGGAGCCTTTAAGTTTGGCACAAATCATGCTCTGGCTGCAGTGGCCTTTACCTGGTTTATGGGGGTTGGCTGTGCCTCCCCACCTTTCTTTGGCTGGAGCAGGTAGGTACCAGGTTACAGGTGATTACAGCCAGATGTGTCCTGCACAGGTGATCTGACTTTATCTATGTTTGCAGGTACATCCCTGAAGGTCTGGGCTGTTCCTGTGGACCCGACTGGTACACTCACAGTGAGGAGTACAACACGACGAGTTACACACACTTCCTGATGGTCACCTGCTTCATCATTCCTCTGACCATTATCATCTTCTCCTACTCTCAGCTACTGGGCGCTCTGAGAGCTGTGAGTCAAACTGAACAATCAATCGATCAGCTTTTACTCCGATCAATCAGCATGTGCTTCTATAATCAGTTACTGAATGTTCACAGACACAAAGCTGCTCAGCATCATCCTCTCAGCGTCACACCGTCTGTGCTGATGGAAGCATTAAAAACATTTATTGATCTGTATGTTTGAAGCTTCAGGAGTTCTGTCCTTTAAAGGTATTCAATGTTTTTGTCTTTCTCTGCAGGTTGCAGCCCAGCAGGCCGAGTCGGCCTCGACCCAGAAGGCGGAGAAGGAGGTATCGAGGATGATCATTGTGATGGTGGGATCCTTTGTCACCTGCTACGGTCCGTACGCTCTGGCAGCTCTTTACTTTGCGTACTCCACAGATGAAAACAAAGATTATCGACTCGTCACCATCCCGGCATTCTTCTCTAAGAGCTCCTGTGTCTATAACCCACTCATCTACGTCTTCATGAACAAACAGGTGAGGATGGTAAACGCCCTCTGTAACACACCAGAGAACATGAAACCTCTGAGCAGGTCTTTGGTCTGTTTGACCGACCCCTCGGACAAATACTGGACAGACTGCCTTCAGCAGTTTGCACCTTATAAACCAAATAAACTTCTTATTGAAACATGAAATCTCAGCAGAATGAATGAGAACTTATTCAAACTGTTTTCACAGCTTTTCTCTGAGAGTTTGTCTTTTTTATCCTGCTCAACCGACCTGATAGTAAACTCTGATTGTTGTTTTGTTCTCTTCAGTTTAATGGCTGCATCATGGAAATGGTGTTTGGAAAAAAAATGGACGAATCCTCGGAAGTTTCCACAAAGACTGAGGTGTCCACAGCCTCTTAATGTTTGGAACAAAATGACGCCAAAGAGGACATTTAAAAGGACATCTGACTGAGTTCCAAGGGACTTTTACAGGGCAGAGTTTGGAGGACGAATCTTTGATTGATCGTGACATGTAAATACAGTTTATACACATATACAGAAACATATGTTCAGCTGATATTTATTTTCCTGTAGAACATATGTGTTTAGATAAAAGGCAACAAAAATCCAATAAAAACATGATGAACAGTTTGTTTAGACTTTCTAGAGTAAAACAGCTTTGGTCATTTTTACACTGAATGATGTGATACAACTGTGGAGCTCACACCAATAAACACTAAATTTTTACTTTTTATTAATAAACAGGCCACAAAGGTAAATGTAAAAATCCCAAATCACAGATGTTCTCTCTGCGTGAAAAATAAAAAACAACCTGGTGTAAATTCATTTTAAAGCACTTCATAACATCTCAAATTCTGACTTTAAATAAAAGCTCTGAACCGTCTTTAAATCTTTTCTTAAAAACATTTGTCTTTGTGATAATTCGCTCCAAACAAAAGTCGGAGAAACAGAAAAACAGCTGAAACCTGTGACATACTAAACAATGGAGTATAAAGCATTCACCTGAGATTTTCTTTTTCTAAATTACAGAGACAATTATCTCAGAGACAAGGTCTCACCTGAACAGAGTACTGCCTGCAGCTAATCAGCTTCACAGCAACACCTGTATTACCCAAAGACATGAGTCATTTCATACTTCAGTATAAAGTTTGTTTCAAAGCAAACCAAAATAAAACTGGATTAAAGTGAAATCCAGTTGGAGTTAGCTCAGAAAAAGTGTTTTACATGTCTGTACTAAAGAGAGGAGAAATGGTGAAAATCAACCAATAAAAACATGTGATGAGCAGAAACAAACATAAAAAAGAACAAAATACATAAAAAGTCTTAAAATGTTAAAAGTTCAGTCTGACCCAACAAAACTGATCAGAATCGGACAGTAAGTTGAATCTGCTGAACCCAAACACAGTTTTTTTCTTCTGTTGGCTCTAAAATTATTCTCCAAAACGTTTTCCATCTACAGTCAAAAAGAGTTTGTTCTAGCGACGCATCGATCACATGATTTTCTAGAACTCGTCATGTCGTAGTAAGGCCTCGCCGAAGTCTGTCACCTGACTTCCAACAAAAACTTCATATTTGTCGAGGATTTCCTTCTTGCTTAGTTTTCCGTCCTGAAAACATAAAAATCAGGTGTTAAACAGACGAACAGGTGAACAGGAAGCAGTGAGATGTGACTTAAATTCAGCCTGGTTCACCTGGTTGGCGTCGGACTGGTGCAGCAGGTGTCTGGCTTCAGCTTCAGCGTGGTCGTAATCGGAGGGAAGAATCCAGTCCATCGTTTCCTCTTTGTCCATCTTCCCGTCGTTGTTTTTGTCTCTGAACTCAGAAAACTGCTGACGTTCTGTTGCCACCCACTCCGGCTCTTCACCGTCCTCTGAAGTGTACATGTCGCCTAAGACGAGAGGAAGTGATGAAAGTTTAGAGCAGAAACTAAAAATCTGATATAATCAGCTTTTATTTGCACATACAATCTGCCACGTAACAAGCGCTCTGATAGGCTGTGTAGAGAATCACAAACAGGAAGTGAGAAAATACGAATGTGGACTAACTGCTGGCAGAATAAACTCCACTGAAGGTAAATGTGTTGCAAAATGCAAAGTAAAAGGTTCTTGCTATTCAGCAGTGAGGTCATCACAGCACTGCCCCCTGCTGGCTGGAATCAGACATCACAGACACTTTGCCTGATATCTTTAAATGGTGTTCAGAGACTCTGAGGTACGTCTGCATCTGTAACTCCTTCAAACTAAAAGCGCTCCCCTCCTCTGGATCCATAAGACAATCAGAGCTATGGTCTGTCAGTCTTTAGGTTCAGTACAATTTTCACGCACTAAGCTGTCTGTAACAACCTTCTTCTTCTTCTTCTTCCTCATCACTCCATCCAAAGTCCGGTTCCTGACCTCCTGACCTTCAGATCAGCTGCTGTCAGTTCAGGTTTCTTCTAACCCTTCACCCGTTAAAGCTGATAAAACCGCGACAGAGCTCATAGTGTTTTCCTTACCTATGTACTCCTTCAGGTCGATGAAACCGTCTCCATTCTTGTCGATGTCTTCAATTGTCTCCTGTCACAGTGAGCAGACAGTTAAATATTCAAAATAAAACAGTGTGTCACATGACATCATGAGTGACTTCAGTCTCACCCGCACTACGACATCCTTCATGTGTTCGTATTCTTCAGGATGAAGAAAAGCTGTGAACTCGTTTTTGTCTGCGATCAGGTCTCCGTTCCTGTCTGCGACTCTGAATCGCCTCTCATCCCTCCACATCATGTGGGTGTAGTTATACTCCGAGTCCGTCTGAGGGTCATCTGAAGGTGATCAGAGAACTGATCAGATCAGTTACAGCATGATGACATAATCAAAGAAGACATAATAACCACAGACTGTGTCCTGACCCAGATAACTGCCATATGTGACGTTCTTGTACTCATCCCAGCTGATCCGACCATCACTGTTCAGGTCAAAGTCCTTCCACTGATGCTCCACGCTGTCGTAAATGTGTTTTCTCTGAGCGTTTTTGATCCAAACCTTCAGCTCCTCCTCAGAGATGAAACCATCTCTGTTACTGTCGATTTTATCCACGATGATGCTGCAGACAGATGGAGTTATCAGTGCTCAAACCGAGGTTATCACACTGAACTGAAACTAAAAACCAAAAGCTGGAATAAAAATAAAAACTTGCTCTTAGAAAGAATAAAACTAACCGAAACCATACTGGGTGCTCACAAACAGAAATAAAAATATCCAGGATATGTCTTTATTTTTAATCTTTTCAGATTTCATCCAATCTGTGAACCAGCTGTGCTGAGAAAGCTCTGGTTCATCTGTTCACAGACACTGGGAGGTCTAGATCACTGAGCTGTTTGTTTTGTATAAAAGTTAATTCAATTTTATTTATATAGCGCCAAATCACAACATTTAACAGTTGCTTCAAGGCGCTTTATATTTTAGGGTAAAGACCCTACAATATTAGACAGAAAACCCCAACAGTCAGACGACCCCCTATGAGCAAGCACTTGGCAACAGTGGGAAGGAAAAACTCCCTTTTAACAGGAAGAAACCTCTGGCAGAACCAGGCTCAGGGAGGGGCAGCCATCTGCCGCGACCGGTTGGGGGTGAGGAGAAACAGAAGAGAGCAGAGGGAGACAGGACAAAAGACACACCTATGGGAAAGAGACAGAGTTTAATAATAACTAATGATTAAATGCAATAGTGGTGTATAAACACATGGAGAGTGAAAGAAAGTGAGGAAGAGGAAGTGCTCAGTGCATCATGGGAAGCCCCCAGCAGCCTAGGCCTATTGCAGCTTAACTAAGGGATGGTTCAGGGTCACCTGATCCAGCCCTAACTATAAGCTCTATCAAAAAGGAAAGTTTTAAGCCTAATCTTAAAAGTAGAGAGGGTGTCTGTCTCCTATCACACTAAAATCAGCTTCAGTGATCAATCTGCACGCATTGAAAAACACATTCAGCTTCCTGAAGGTAAACAAAATAAATGACTTTTTAAAGTAAAAACGTTAACTGTTCTGCCACTAAGTTTTTCTTCCTGTTTGGGTTTAATTTTTAATGTTTAGCATTTAATGTTGAGTCTGCAGGAACATGAAGTCTTAGAGCTGAGCTGCAGGAAAAATACCAGAAATTATTTTATCTGAAGACGAGCAGGTTATTAGTCTGAGGTATGAAAATGCTCCTGGTGCATTACAGCCCGAGACATTTGTTTCCTAACCCTGACCCTCAGTATGATGTGAACACAGGAAATGATTTTATAACTTTCATCTGAGGCTCTAAAGTTTTCTGATCCTGAACCTGATTTAGAATGTGCACATCAGAGTTCCTGCTCTGATTTTACTTTTATATAAAGTATGAGTCTACAGAGCTGAAGGCGGAAATCTGTGAAGGACAATTGTCCCTCCTCTTAATCGTCCATAAAAACCTCATGAAGGTTAAAATCTGCTCAACTCACCCGAGTCTGCGTTTGCTCTCCTCTGGAGGAAGCTGGTCGAAGGTTTTGGCTTCTTCTCGTCCCAGAAAAGCTTCGTGGTCGTAGTCTAAGCTTTTGTCGTCGTTGTGTTCGAGTTCACTCAGGGGTTCCTCTTGATGAACCCGACTCTTCCTCTCTGTGGGTTTACTGCTGCCACAGGCCATGCAGAGGATGAAGAACACAAGAACCGGACGGATCATCCTGACTCACTGAAACACGCAAACATCTTCATCAAACACAACAACAGTTATCCAAAGAAATAAAGTTTAAAGCTTTAAAGCACCTCAAAAATGTCAGAGTTAAATCCACATAATGAACATTTTACTGTTTAGAGTTTAGTTCTGATCACATGAAGTGGAAACAGTTTGAAATATGAGTCAGGTTTCTATCAGACAAAATGTTTCCATCACTGACTGTTTATAATTACAGACAACATTTAATCTCCTATTTATTTATAAAGAGTCACTCATTCTGCAGAAATTATACAGTAAATCTGCTCATAACACAAATTCAACAGATTCAGTTAAAAGTCAGAAGCACAAACTGTTACTTGAGCTTTATTTTCCTCTTTGGATCACCAACTCTTCAGTTTTACTGAAATGTTTGTAACTTTGAGCCTCATTCAGACTTTTTGTGGTCAAAACGGAGCTCATCAATCAGAACCATCAGAGCCATCACACCTCACAGCCTCACCTGAACCCTCTCAGACGGCGCCGCTCTCACCTGTGCTGCTGGTACACCTGGTCTCAGCGGCTCTTCTCTCTCCGCACACCGACCATCGCTCACTCCGGCCCCGCAGAGCCCTTTCCGAGCCTCCAGCCAATCAGGCACCGCCTCAAACTCTGCTCCCGATCTGATTGGTCCACCTCAGCCGGACCTCGCGCTCGGTTGATGATGTCAGAGGACTGCTGTGTTCGCATTCATCTCTCATTGGTTGTTCTTCACGTAAGGAAAAAAGAGCCGCTGATGCCACGTCCGCAGAACCGAAACACCTTCCTCCTCCTCTTCCTCCTCCTCCTCCTCAGTGACGCAGTAAAACCCGCGTGGAGCTGCGCTGATGTGAAGTTAACACTTCAAGGGGCGGGGCAGAAACAACGGGAAGTTTTAGAAAAAAAGGAAAAATGAACTTCAGCTCGTGCAGGCACTCACAGCCACATCAAAGTGCTGAATTCATTAATTTTTTTATTAATTTTATTCTAATTATAATTTCATATGTGTTTATATTCATTTATGTTACCTGTTTACAGATCTGTCAGGTGGAGGTTTTTATAACTCATGTACGGTGTTCATTCAGTAAACTTTATTTAAAGTCTCAGGTACAAACAGGAACATTTAGTGAAATTACTAAAAGTACAATTTTTATAAGCTGTTCATTAACATAAGACATAAGACTTTATTATTAATCCCGCATTGGGGAAATTCAGATGTTACAACAGCACAATGGTCAGCAAAACAGAGAGAGAAAAGTGAATTAGACATACATTAGAAAATAATAATGATTGAAAAATAAAAAAAATAAGGTACAACAAAAAATGCTAAAAAAAAAAAAAAAAACAAAAAATGCAAAAAAAAAAAAAAAAAAAAAAAAA
>VUQI01063560.1:0-11267 GCA_015106735.1 Paratilapia polleni | reverse complement strand
TTATACAGTTTGTGCTTGAAAACTAAATCATTACTCAACTTTCCAAAAAAGTTTCTGATTGGTTGAATTGTTTTAGCTTTCCGTTTCCTTTAAGATTGTATTAATCCTTCTTCTTCTTTGTGGTTAGTTTGTGCCCTTTAACTGATTCTGCTTTATTTTCCAGATCTGCGACATTGCCATCAACTGGGCCGGAGGTTTGCATCATGCCAAAAAATTTGAGGTTAGAACAAAGTCTGCTTCATTTCTGCTAAGTTCATTAGAGTAAAATGTCTCTTTGCACTGAAATAGTTCTTGTGTGTTTGTAGGCATCTGGGTTTTGCTACGTCAATGACATCGTCATCAGTATACTGGAGCTCCTCAAGTAAGACGACACTCCTGAGAAACTCTCCCCGTATCTTTACTATGTCTGTTTCTCTTGTTGCAACTCCCCCACTCTGTTTGTCCCAGGTACCACCCCAGGGTTCTCTACATTGACATAGACATTCACCATGGTGATGGCGTCCAGGAAGCCTTCTACCTGACAGACCGAGTCATGACTGTGTCCTTTCACAAATATGGGAACTACTTTTTCCCAGGGACAGGTGAATGCGGCTTTAAGTATCTTATCAGATGGTTTGTTGTTTAGATTTCAGTGCTGGACATTTATGCGAGACTAAGGCTGTCACTCAGGTATATTAAAATTTTTTGTTTGCATGCATAGATTTTTGACAGATATGGCAGACTCATTGCCTTAACTGTATGTGGACTGATCGTGGGTTATGTATTCAGACCCAAAGGCCCATTTTAAGCCAGTAAAAACCCTTAAATAATCATCTGTCGTTTGTACAAACAGACAAATAATAGGTTTCTTTGTTCTTTAACTCAGTGTTTTTCAAATTGGGGTCTGCGATCTGTAGCAGACCCTTAAAGTAATTTGCCCTAAAATCCTAAAAATGTGCTTTATCAAAAAGGGTCACATATACAGATGGGAGTGTGAGTTATGTATCCATGGCTTCCTCTCATGTTATCTTTGGGACAATCTTTAGTGCGATTGTACTTGGACTTGTAGAAGGCATTCAGCCGCGTCCTGTGGGGGGTGCTCCAGGAGTGGGGGGTATCTAACCCGTTGTTAAAAGCCATTCAGTCCCTGTACAACCGCAGTGAGAGTATGGTCCATGTTGCCAGTAAGTGTGACCCGTTTCTGGTGGCGTGCCCTCTATCACTGATTCTGTGACAAAGCAGTGACTTGGACTCTGTGCCCGTCTGCTGTGGTGACGAGAGAGCTGAGTGTAAACGCAAAGCTGTCGATTTACCGGTCGATCTGCATTTCTGCTCTCACCTATGGCCAATAGCTGTGGGTAGTGACTGAAAGAATGAGACTGCGGATACAAGTAACTGAAATGAGCTTCCTCTGAAGGGGGGCTGGGCTCTCCCTTAGAGATAGAGTTAGAAGCTCATTCATTCAGGAGAGACTTAGAGTAGAGTCGCTACTCTTCTTCCACATTAAAAGGAGACAGTTTGGGCATCTGACTAGGATGCCTCCTGGGGGCCTCCTAGCTGAGGTGTTCCAGGCATGTCCTACAGAGAGGAAGTTCCAGGGGAGATCCAGGACACACTGGAGAGATTACATCTCTCAGATGGCTTGGGAATGCCTTGGTGCCTCCCTGGATGAGCTGGAGGAGGTGACTGGGGAGAGGAAGGTCTGGGCTTCTCTGCTTAGACTGCTGCCACTGTGACCTGGACATGGAAAAGTGTCAGAAGATGGATGGATGGGATTGTAACACATCATGTCACTCTGTCGTGAAATCACTCACTTTTCTTAGAGTGCCATGAACCGTTCCTGCTGCTGCTAAACTTGGCTTCTTAACCATCCGCTGGATAGATTTTAGTTAGTCCACGTAGTCAAGTAACAACAAGCCCAAAAATGTGTTCTCCTGTAAGATGTGCTTGGCCCTTAAAAAAGTTTGAGAAACCCCAGTTAACCTATTGGTGACGTTCTCTTTCATTTTGATAAAAAAAGAGGCCTTTAAGGCAAAGCAGAATAAGAGGAATGTAAAACAACACTGAGTATGTTTAGTAGTGCTTTTTTTTTCTTTTCTTTTTATATAAGACAAACTCTACTGAACCTGAGTTAAATTTGAGAATTTCACATTGAGTGCATTCCTAGCAGGTAATCCATGTGTTTCCTGTAGGTGACATGTACGAGGTCGGGGCAGAGAGCGGCCGGTACTACTGCCTAAATGTTCCTCTCAGAGACGGCATCGATGACCAGAGTGAGTGACACGTGTGATCACACTCTGTTATTGTTCTGCTGCACTGTTGTGAATGACATCACGTTTGCCTCTTGCCAATGTGTGTGTGTGTGTGTGTGTGTGTGTGTTTCAGGCTATAGGCAGCTGTTCCAGCCGGTTATTAGGCAGGTGGTGGATTATTACCAGCCGACCTGCATCGTCCTGCAGGTCAGTAGCTCTTCTCATTTGCTTCTGTATCATTTACTCTGCGCGCGTGTGTGTGTGTGTGTGTGTGTGTGTGTGAGTGATTGCTTCACCTGGTGTCTGTCTGTGTCCGCAGTGTGGAGCAGACTCTCTGGGCTGCGACAGGCTCGGCTGCTTCAACCTCAGCATACGAGGACATGGGTGAGAAACTTAAGCGCAGCTTTTCCCAGTTGAAATCAAATGTCTCGTTTTGAAACGGCCAACACACGAGCACTGATACGGGGAAACACGATGAATGTTTGCGCGTTTGTGTGTGTTTGTTCTTTCAGTGAGTGTGTGGAGTTTGTGAAGAGTTTTAAGATCCCTCTGCTGGTCCTGGGAGGAGGAGGATACACAGTGAGGAACGTGGCTCGCTGCTGGTCAGTCTGATGCACACCACCTGTAAAATGCAGCTTTAAGACCAGCTGCTGTTTTGTTGATGAGAGTAATTTGTGTTGTGTTGTAGGACCTATGAGACGTCTCTGTTAGTGGATGAATCCATCAGTGATGAGCTGCCTTACAGCGGTGAGCTATGCTTAGTATTTTTACTACTAAACATCAGCAGCTTGCAGTGTGCATTTCTACCTTTGCTGTGTGTGTGGGTTTTTTTTAGGTGTTTTCTTGTTGTCCAGTATGCCAAAATGAGCCCCACAAATGCATTAATCTGAGTAGTAATTATTGTTGAGTGTTTTCAGTCTTTAGCTTCATTTGTTCTTTAAAAGGAGCCACAACTATAAGTAAAGCAAAGCCTTAGCTAAAGCTGTTGCTATAGATGAAGCGTTTAATGAGTCACATGTGAACTTTGGACAGTGTCAGGAGAATCAGGTTTGTACAGCTTTCTCATAGACAGTATAAAAGATGGCTTTTTGGCTTCCCTTTTCTGGGTCTCAAAGTGCCACAAACCTGCGTTCTATTCTGACCACCAGGGGAGACCCATGTGGTTTCCTGTTCGTAAGAGTCTATGGGAAAACCTCGGCTCCATTGCTCCGTGTCCTCTGAGGCCTGAACAGTTTACTGATGACATAATGGGCTCAATCACTAGTTTCAAACATGAAGTTAATTTTTTAACTCATGGTCATTATTAGAGTCAGAAAAGAGGCTTACCCAGGGTATGCTCATTGGCTGTCGTCAGATCCGTCCCTCGCTTGTCACGCCCGGTTTCAAAACACAGAGACGGCGATGGCAAAAACGCTCAGCTTGACACTTCAAAGTGGAGCTTCACTAACCAATGGGTGACACTGGGCATACTGTGTGAGTTTCCCTATGATTTAGATTGTATTTGTTGTAGGGTTGTGCCGATGGATGATGGTGTCAGGTATCAACGATGGTCAAAGTGATAGATCGCCAATCAATGCGTGTTTTTTTTTTTTTTGGTTTTGTTTTGTTGTTGTTTTTTTAATCTAATTTCCACGTGGATGCATTAAAGTCATATTATCATTATTCTTAGATTCATAATAAATTAAATCTGCCTCGCTATAGCTTCATGTCGCACCTTCCACATATAGCCGACACACAACCCTCGAATTATTAAAAAATGCAGTTTATAAGGTGCTCTTCTGGCTCAGTCATCGAGTACTCAGAGCGAGCTGCAGCTAAAGACAGTGTAGTTGGAGTCCGTCCGACTGCAGCAAGAGAGTGGAGAGACAACTGACTGATATGACAGACCGCCCACCCCGCCACAGGGAAACACAAGTCAGGAAGGGCCGGGCCTAGCTGGTTAGCAGGGTCTGAGCTTTCAAAATAAGAGTGAGGGGATTCATCTAGAAGGTTATTTCAAGTGGATAAAAAAATAAAAGGCTAAAATGAGCCACCAGATAACGAGAGCTTCATTGCGAAACAGAACGCAGCGATTATCTTGTGATTAATTGCACAGCCTCGTTAGTTGTGAAATGTGAATCATAATTAATAAAACAACAAATTTAAAACCAGTTAGAAGCTACTTTCAGCCTTAGTGTTGTCTGAATAGCACATGGCACTACAGAGGACTGAGAGGAATGGGACGGAGTGTAACATCCTGTTTGTGTGATTTGGCTGCTCCGCAGAGTATTTTGAGTACTTTGCTCCAGACTTCACGTTGCATCCTGATGTCAGCACCAGGATAGAAAACCAGAACTCCCGACAGGTAAAAATCATCATCATCTTCCCACATTAAGAAGTGATCTTTTCATTGGGCTAAAGTGCACGGTCGAGATCCTGACCTGTAGTCCTTCGTGTGTTAAACTGGCCGTGGTTGGCTGGCTGGCTTTCCTCACTGTCTTCGTGTCTGTGCAGTATTTGGAGCAGATCCGTCAGACTGTGTTTGAGAACTTGAAGATGCTGAACCACGCGCCCAGCGTCCAGATCCACGACGTCCCGTCCGACATGCTGAGCTACGAGCGCAACGACGAGCCCGACCCAGACGAGAGGGGAGCCGAGGAAAACTACACCAGGTCAGCACGAGTCGACAACACGGGTGTTTAAAAGTTTTGTCTGCGTGACTGTTTTACTGAACCTCACTGTTCATGATGTGACTCCCTCAGGCCAGAAGCACCCAATGAATTCTATGACGGTGACCATGACAACGACAAAGAGAGCGATGTAGAAATTTGATGAAGATGTTTTCAAACACCACGGTAAAACAAGAAAAAACCCTGAAGCATTTCTGGAAGGACTCAAAAGACTCTGAGAACAGACGTGATGTTGCACTGCAGTCTTGTATATGTCACCGAAACGCGAGATACAGCAGACATGGTGCTCTTTTCTTGTATGTGTACTTTTTTTTTAACTTTCATTTTTCCGCTTCACGTTATCTTAATGAAATGTTTGGCTTTGGAAAGAACATTTAGCGCACAGCCTAAGATGTAGGTGCACTTCAGTGGGCCCACAGGATTTAAGAGCAGCTGGTTGGAGACCAGATCGCGGTGCACATGTGAGGGGAAAGTGGAACAGCAAGTTAGCACCAGGTGTGAAGGAAAAGGCACGAAGGATTTTTGTTTTATTTCATCTTACACAACAAGCCTGCTCAGAGGCATTAGTCACACATAGGCCTGTTCAGATGGTTAGAACCTCGCTAAGGATTTTATTTTTATTTTTTTGACAGAATCTCAAATATACTGATTATTCACATTGCCATTTCTGACTAGCATTATTCATGTGCCTTACAGCTCTGAGAAGTCAAGCACTAGCATAGAGCAGGGCACTTTGACATCACTTTCTGTGTCATCTCACACTGATCTGGATTTTTTTTGTAACATCGGTATGCAAGGCCACTGCACAGAAGCTGATCCAACCAAGAATAACTGCCCGTGTCCTAATTTCTTTCCAGTGTCTTCTGCTTCCCATTACTGTTAAACACATACGTAACTGTGCAGGTGTTCAAGTAGAGGAGGATGACTGTGGTGATGAAGCCTGTAGTTTGGCTGTGATCATGCTTTAGAAAAGGCACATTTACAGATGTACAGTTCTGTTAGTGGTCTTAAAGCCACAGTAGAAACACTTTGTACCATCTGCCACCTCCAGTCCTCTTTTTGTCAAACAGCTTTTATGTGAATTTTGATATTGTCAGCAATTTGTTTTTAATAAACTGACTCACCTGTGTGTGTGTGTGCGTGTGTCAGTCAAATCATCTGTAAGTTTCCTCTGCTGCCACCAGAGGGCGACATGGTGACATAGAAATGAAGTTCACCATCATAAAAGAAGTTCACACAAGAGGCCAAGTCAAGGTCACATAGACTTTATTCCTCATTCATCCAGTGATATGTAGACGTTATTCTCACAACAAACAGTACAGGAGAATACACACTGCAGTTTAAAATCTCAACAGAATTTTAACTTAGTCTTGTGCTTTAAGTAAGCTTTAACCCCGTTTGATCCACATGTCTTAGTGACCAACTGTAGATTAACTAACTAAACCAGTGTATTAGATAAGGACAAGGCAGTTAAAGTGTGTAAAATCAGCCCCCCCTACTAAAACATGTAACATCTAGGGCTAAATTTAAGGCAGAAAAATCCAGTTTATTCAGACCCAGGTCTCAGATTTCTACAAGCAACTGTCACACTGAGCTGTGGACACACGGGGTTAAATGCCAGATTTTCACTTGCATGCAGATCTGGCCAAAAATGCAAGTTTTCCTTGTATTTTTTGTGACACAAGCTCCAGGCTGGCAATAATAAGCAATTCCAAGGTAAGCAGGCAAATTATGCACCTTTCTGATGGATCCATTTGTATAAAGTCAGAAACAGAGTCGGGCTGACATGCTGATACCCATTTGTCAGCTTAACAGAAAAACTGTATTTAAAGAGAAAAAAATGATTTTCTCCTCTGGAGTAAAACATATCTGCACTGCAGATGTGATCAAATGTAAACGTTTAAAGTTCAATCTGAATGTTGCTTTGAGTGCAGAGCAGGTTTTATGTTCAGGTATCAGAATGGCAGCCTATTCTTTATACATGTTTGCAGCCTTTTGCAGCTAAAGAGACAACTTAAAGTCCCAACACTGACAAATAAATTGTTTCAGTCACATACGCATTATACTGTATCAGAAAGCAACTTTTCAAACAGACTAAATTCATACTACAGCAGCGAATCTGAGCAGTAACCAACATCTGATTACTTGGAAAAGTTTAAAACCAGATTTTCCCCAGTTAGAACAGATTTACAGACACAGATGCAGCAGTAATTCAAAGACAAAACACAAAACTGTATCCTTAGCAATAATGAAGTAAAAGCTGCAGGAAAGAAGTACAGGGTACTTTCTTTCAAGTCCCTGGCAACCTGTCCACGGTATACCCCGCCTCACCCCATGACCACTGACAGCATACAAAAGATGGATGTAGTTTTTAGGTCTAAAATGAAGTCAACACAAAGTGCTTTGAAGCTGCATTCTTTTTAATGGCCAGCAGGGGGCACTGATAGTTGCAAAAAGACTTCAGGTTTTATAGAAGTCTGGGAAAACAGCCCTCAGCTTTCTTCCTCTGGGACCTCTAACCATTTTCCTGATGACTCAGTTGCTAGTTTCAGGTCACACTGAATAATGGAATTATGGTCATTATTAGAGTCAGAAAGGAGGAATGTCCAGGATATTCTCATTGGCTAACAACGTGTCAATCACCAATCGTTAGCCATTGAGCACGCGGTGTTCTCAGTTTCACAGTCCGATCCGCCTCTCCCTCGTCACTTCCTGTTTCAAAGCACCAAGACGGAGACAGCGAAAACCCTCAGTTTCAGAATGGGACTTCACTAATCAGTGGGTGATATTAGCTACGTCCATCTTTCTTACTCTCTGTTTCTATGACAGCTGGGATAAGTCCCAGCCCTCCTGCAATCCCCAGCTGGACAAGTGGTCACGAAAATGGATGGACAGAGGAGTTGTCAGGCAGTTGTCAGGTTAAAGTGTAGTGTGTGAGATATGGGGAGGCACTGTTGGATTGTGGGAAGAGTTGTTAGTTTCTGCAGTGTTTACAACCTAAATGCACCAGAGTCCAGTTTCTCAGACTCAGCCCGCTTCTATTATAAATTTTGCATTAAGAGATGGAAAAAACTTTTCTGGGCTCTGGCTAAATTTTACAAATATTAAACATTCATTTAAATATTTAGTACACATGGTAATATATGGCCTTGTATCCTGTCATCATAGTGATAAATGTGTCTTTTGAAAATGGTTTCTGACCACAGCAGATTGTGTTGCAGCCTCTGCCACAACATACCCAGCTCTATTAATACATCCATGACCGACGAGCTGCATTCTGCTGAGAGCGGACAGGATGTGCCGATGAAGAGACGGGGAGAAAAGCAGAGCAGAGGGACTTACAGGGTCATCAAACAACCAACAGACAGACAGACAGACAGAGACAGGAGGGCAGAAACAGCAGCACATGGACAATATGAGGAGTCCTAAACTGTCCAAAAAGTTATTTCATATACCCAAGTCTTGAAAAGATGGCAGATGTGCCTTATACATCAACCAACGTGTTGCTTGTTTCATGAAGCTTATTGAATGTGTGGATATAAACTACTCTGAGATGTGCACTGGTCTGCTGCTATTAGACTGTACTCATGTTTCTGCCCTGACACTACAGTCAGAGGCTCATCTCTTTACAGTTCTGAGATGGTGGTTTGTGGAGGGTGTGACTGTGTGGGTCTACAGCTCTTCGCTCTCGTACAGCGGGGCGGTGTGCTGGGCGGGGCTCTCCATTGTCAGAGCAGGAACGTGGCTCAGAGAGGACAGCAGCTTCAGAGACTTTGAGCCAGCGGGCGCCGTTTTCATGGCCGGGGTTGTGCGGGCTGGTAGGGGCAGAGAGAAAGGATCGATGGAGTCATGTATTCCTTTAACCATCAGTGATAGAGTACAGGTTTGCAGCAAAGCCAGATTACTTCATTTAAAATCAAAGACAACACAACATTAAATCAACCCCTTTTTTAAAGACAGAGCAGCACATAACACCGGGGCTGCCCCCGAGAGCAGCAACAAATCTTACTGAAAAAATTCCTCTCATGCCAGGTGTCTGAAAATAACTCTTCTACCCTGCATGCCACAGCACAGGATAGCACAGCTCAGAGCCAGATATTTGTGACCGGGACATATATGCAGGCACAGTGGATCCGCAGTGTTTCACCTTCACTTGTTTAAACAAACAAATAAAATAAACCCGCACTGCTATAACTCATAATATTCCTCGAATAAAAAGAAGAGGACGCCAGCATCACCATTTGAATAAAGAACACATCTTTACATAATAATACATCACTCACTGGACTTTTTTACTTTACTTTTTCAATGCATACAATAACACCAGACTATCTGCTCATCAAGCATGTATCAGCTACAGGCCTGTGGCTTCATTCATCCATCATCACATAGACACTCGTTACTGGTACAGATAAAAGAGGCTGAAAGCTCAAACTCTCCAACAGTTCAGCTAACCTTCACATAGCTTATTAAGCTAAAGTGCGGTTAGCATTCTTTTCAGCTCCTTGGCATCAGTTCATTATGAGTGTTCCCTGTTGCTGAGCCCCATCTGCGTGCCACTGAATATCATGTTATTACATTTCTTGTAACAGGGTACTGTATGAAAACACTAGTAACATATTGCTACCTTTTATATATCGTCAATGCTCAGAGGCTATGTTGTTTACAACAATAACAGCAGACATATCCAGATTTTTGTTCTGAAGTTACTTGAATGTGTCGCCCTGTTTCTACAGCAGAGTGACTGACTTGGTGAAAGCTGTACTTTTCAACTAAAGAAAATCTACTGGATTGAAATATTCATGTCAGTTGCAGAAAATACACATTTAACCCTGTGATCCTCGAGTACCCTAACCCTATAGAATAGGTGATTTTTGGCTTTTGAAAATTGCTCTCCCAAGCAATAGTAAGTCTATTTTTCACATTATAGGGTTGGGGGTTAGGGGAACTAACGAGTGTATGAGTCAGAATAATTTAACAGTGATGTCTAAAAATGTGGAACTGCATCTTCGTGGCTGCCATTTCCACTCCTGACTGAATGCTTGTCACTGCCCTCTTAAAACCTGCTTGTTATGAGGTCCTGTGTCTGAGTTGAGATTCAAATGAAATGATCTAAACTCACTGTCATGTTTGCTAATCAGGTGATCAGTGTTGCTTATGTGTATTAAAGACCTCTCTGCACAGCAGATGGTGTGTTATGTGAGAGAGCAGAAACCCGATAGCTGTGTTGTATTTGCCTCCAGTGAGTTATCGCTCGGTGATTATACAGTATTCTTCAGCAGTTTGGAGCCTCGTATGTTCATCAAGTTTCCGCTCGATCATATAACGCACCATTTGTTTGATGTGTTCCTGGAGACAGAGCTGGATTCACTGAGGCAGTGAGCACACAACATTCTCCATCTGCCGTTTGATTTTACAGCCTTGGCTTCTATGGTAACAAGCAGGCTATCTCACACAGCAGATAGCTGACACGGGCCTCTCAAAGCTTATTTGCATAAAAACATGAACACACTTACTTCCTACATCCAGCCTGGCGTTGCATGTGGACATGCCAGCTTCATTAATGGCAGAGAGAGTGTACCAGCCAGCATCTGACTTCATCACCCTCTCTATCAACAAGCACTGCCGGCCTGACCCGTCCTGGTACAGACTGTGGACAAACAATGAGAGAGGCTGTAAAGCTAACAGGTACTGGCCAAAGTGTCGTGTGCAAAAAGTGGATGCTCAGCATCATCAGCTAAAGGGGGGAGTCTGAACTTTAGCTGACGCACCTCATTCTGTTGGGGTCGATGCGCAGCATGTCTTTATCTTTCTTCCAGAAAAGCTGTGGAGGTGGGGAAGCATCCACTTTACACTCTAACCTTACAGTGTCACCCTCTAGAGCTCTGGAGTTCACCATCTTCTGGACAAAGGTAGGAGGACGGAGAACTTCCTGAGCTGCAGAGAGGAAAGAAGAGGGTGCACGACACAGGTGATTAAATCCTACCCCACAGTGAGGAAAAGAAAGGCACGGTATTTATTAAATCAATTATAATCATGATGAAGAGTCACTGTGAGAACTCTTCTTCCAGCCTAAAAACAGAGTATGGTGACATTTACCGATCACATTGAGCCTCACGGTAAATCTGCTCTCTCCGGCTCGGTTCCTGGCCACACACTCATACACGCCTGCATGATGCACTGTGACAATCTCTATAATGAATGAGTGCATCCCTTTCTCACACACCAGCATCTTATGGTAGTCGTCTGGACGAATGGCTTTACCGTCCAGATACCAGCAGATATCGGGTGTTGGGAGGCCCCCCACCTGAAACGAAGACAAGACAGGGGTTGCAGTTGTTCATGAAAACTATTGTTGCCCTTAATG
>VUQI01063559.1:98204-116562 GCA_015106735.1 Paratilapia polleni | reverse complement strand
TTAAATAAGATTTGGTTCAGGTGATCACGTCATCAGTACCTTATTAGGTAGAAACAGGTGTGCTTGTGTTGGAATTCAAGAGACACTGGAATGGAATGACTGTCATATATGTAGAGATGCTGATTTCTGAAAAATTTGCAGTGGTCTCTTAATTTTTTCCAGAGCTGTATTAAACTCGGTACCCATGGGCCAAACCTGGCCCCTAACAAAGCTTCACCCTAACCATCACCTTAACCCTCATACCCTTAAGAGGTAGTTAAGTTAAACTACACTGTGAAAGATCTTTTATGTTTACCTTTTTAATGACATTTCCCACACAAACATTGAGTTGACATGTTCAGGCCTGTGAAACATGCTTCAGTCATGTGAAAAAGAAAGTTTTCACAGGACTCTGTGCAGTCCTGTGAAAACAATAGGTACACCGTTACTGCTTCCATAGGAATTAGGAGGCTAAGTAGCAGACAGGTGCTGCTAATCAAAGGCACTTGACTGATCATCAGCAAGTGTGACCACCTCTATAAAAGCAGAAGTTTTGTCAGTTTGCTGGTCTGGAGAATTCAGATGTGTGTTAACACAATACCACAATCTTCCCAGGAGTGGACATCCCAGCAAATTCACCCCAAAGTCAGACCATACAATTCTCAGAGAAACTGCAAAAAAGCCAAGAGCTACATCTCAGACTCTACAGGCCTCAGTTAGCATGTTAAATGTTAAAGTTCATGACAGGACAGTTAGAAGAAGACTGAACAAATATGGCTTGTTTGGAAGGGTTGCCAGGAGAAAGCCTGGTGATGATTTGGCTTTGTTTTGCAGCCACAGGATCTGGGCACCTTGTAGTCATTGAGTCGACCATGAACTCCTCTGTATACCAAAGTATTCTAGAATCAGTGTGAGGCCATCTGTCCAACAGCTAAAGCTTGGATGAAACTGGGTCATGCAACAGGACATTGATCGCAAGCACACCAGCAAATCTACAGTAGAATGACTGAAAAAGAAAAGAATCAAGGCGCTGGAATGGCCCGGTCGAGGTCCAGACCTCAACCTGATTGAAACCAGATTGCTGTGGCGGGACCTTATGAGAGCTGAACTAATGCCCGCAAACCTCAATGAACTGAAGCAACATTGCAAAGAAGAGTGGGCCAAAATTCCTCCACAACGATGTGAGAGACTGATAAAGTCGTACAGAAAACAATTACTTCAAGTTATTGTTGCTAAAGGTGGTTCTACAAGTTCAAATCATCGTGTGTACTTAGGTTTTCACAGGACTGCAACAGTCCTGTGAAAGTGACTAGTTGAGGGCTCTATGGACCAAACTGTACACAAGAAGGCTATGTTCGACATGCTTTTTACATTAAATTATGGCATGTCACTTGATGTGTTTCCAGTGTGACTTTGATGCCCCTGTACCAAAGACCTGGCAGTGAAGTTGTGGTCTGAGAGGATAAGCAGCATCCCTAAGAATTTTCCAAGGACTATGAAGAATTTCTTTTCACACACAGAAAACTCATATCTAACCAAAATACATCAATAGAAACTACATGAGCATGTTCACTTTGTATAGTGGTCACATGTATGTCCTGTGTTCTGAACTAGTGTGTAAATCTGTCAGAGAAGCATGGCTTTCACTCTCCTGCTGCTGCAGTTTGCTGATCTGCTGCAACATCCCAGAATGCAAAGCATATCTGGCTGTACACATAAAGATGAGGCACTGGTCGCTGGTGTTCATTGGTGTCAGTGGCATCCCCATTTTATTTCGGGGAGCCAGGCCTCTTAATCCATGCTATTTTCATTTTTTCTCTGTTCCTGACATAAGGCTGCATTATCTTAATTTAGTGACATGAGAGACATGAGACATTTTATGTCTCACAAACACATGAAGTTGTTTTACAACAGGTGAGAACTTCTCACCTGTTGTAAAACAACTTCTCACCTGTGGAACTTGATTTCCTGTTACGTAGTCTTGGCATTTCTTTCATTGGAACACCAAAAAGCAGCATCCAAATTTGTCATTTTATACGAGCCCACAGTCAGACCCTCTGAGCAAGATGGTAGGTACATGTCTATATCTGTGGGAGCTGTTTAGCTTAAAATTGCAGAGTACACCAGGTAGCTGGTTTGTATCAAGGTTGGATCAGATCCCCAAAACATACAGTGGGTCTAGCAAGTGCAGTTGTTTTGGTCTTCACCTGAGTGAGATTAAGGTTTTCACATATGCCCAAGCAAATGTACCAAGGGGGAGACAAACCACACTCCAGCTGACTTGGAGAAAGAGAGGTGCAGCACATCCTTTGCTCTACCCTCTAGCTTGCATATTTTTGAAGAAGTATTTTTCCAGCAGCAGGATAATGAACCCAAAACCCACCTCGGAGCTTTAAAGACCAAAATAGACCAAAGAAGACCAAGGAAGGTTGACTGTCACTTGACCTTAACCCCACTGAACATTCAGGAGAAAGCCAAACAGAGAGACAGCGGTGGGAACCGAGGATGAGCCTGCATCTCTCTCTGTCACACAGAGCTTTCTCTAATTGAAACACGCCCCTCTGCTCCTCCGGGACCTGCCGAGTTGTGTTGTTGTTATTGCCATCTCCCTCAGGGCCGTCTGATTGGATGAGATATTTATCAGTCATCTTCTCAATGCCCACTCATCATGGGCTTGTTACAGGGACCATCTACCCCGCCCACCGCACACACACACACACACACACACACCCCCACCCCTCCACAGAGAGCTCAGGTGTTTTGTTGAGTTGGAGTAGTAACACAACTGCAACAAAAATTGGCAATTTTAATTTTGTTAGTTTGGTAGTTTTTCAATTAGTAACATCATATTTTACAATATAACAAATAAGAATTTGTACTTTTAAATTTATGGAAAGTTAAAACAACACAAAAGTGTGACTTTTATGCACTTTTAAAGTGTTGTTTACAAAAAACACTCTGAAGCTGAAGATATTCAGCTCAAAATATGCTGCAGGATGGAGTTAAGAACACCGACTATAAATAAAAGACATGACCCATGACATGACATCACCACCCATTGGTTTCTAGACTCTGAATTTTGAAGCTTCACTGTTAACTTTTTGGTGTATTTGAATGAGTAGGTAGAGTGCTACGTTATCAGCTAATTCTAGCAAGTTCAGTTAGCAAGTTGCATCCATAGACTTTATGGTTGCATCACACAGACACGCCTCAAGCATTGTTGAGAGGTCCAATTCAGTGACTCCAATTACCTGAGATGAAGCCTAGCTAACAGTTACAGCTGCCTGTGTTGGCATCTTTCTGTCAAGCAAAGTGGCCCCAACTTTAAGCTTTAATAAACTTTAAATTCTTGAGTTATGAAAAAAAATCACAGACCATACAAATATAACGGGCTGTAAACATGTTTATTTCTGCAATAAAGTTGGGCATTAGGGGGCTGCAGTTTTTGGCTTAATTTTTTAGCACCAGAGTTTAATGCTTCGTTAAAACAGACTAGTAAAAAGGTGAACATGTCCTTTAATGAAGCTTACATCTGTCTCTACAGGGCTGATGAGGTTCCCTTATTAACACTTGATGCTGTTGTAAAGCTACTTTCAGCTGCTCCCTTATGCATAAGGAGTCGCCACAGTGGGTAGCTCTGCATGTTTGATTTGGCAGATTTTTTACGCCTGATGGCCTTCCTGACACAACCTCAAAGGGATAAGGTTGTCAAATTCTTCTTGTTCCTTCATTAAATCTAGAGTCAATCAATCATCCAATGTAAATTTAGAGAAAAAAAATTAAAACGTTGTGTTATTCTAACACTAGTAAATCAACAGGATGTTGGAAAATGAATAAGAAATGCATCAGTTTGTGTATATCTTTTATTTATCTGTATTCAGATAACATTACATCTGTGCATCATCACAGATTTAATCAGTGGACAAAAAACATTTGTATGAATATTAAAAGCACCAAAGGTTCCTTTAACATGAAAGAACCTGAATCTGGTTACTGGTTCTTCTGCTGGATGGCAGAACATCAGCCTGAATATCAAACGACACACACAAAAAACAGAAAACACACATCTAATAATTTATTAACAACCACGTCACTGATAAATGTGAATATCACATGAACTTCTCTGCTGCTCTCAGGCTCAGTCCATGTTTTTGAAAGACTGTTCAGTCACTGTGACCGAAAACATCTTCTATTTATTTTTAATGATACTGTAAGTCTTTAAAAACCTGCAAGTTTTTTTTTTATTAGCGAATTACTAAATACTGAATTAATATTAATGTGGAATTCTTTGCTAACATGTTGTTAAACCAAATTTGTACAAATACGTAATTTTAAGCCATCACTCTGTACTTTTATTTAGCTAGACTGAAGCATTAAAAGGTCTTTAAAAACTACAATTCCCTTTAATTTTGTATGCCTCATTGGGGAAGACTACTGTCAGTTTAACTCAAAACATTTGCAAACTGAAACAGATGTCGATAATGCCAATATTTCCAACCTATGATCCTTTAAACATGCAGATTAATAGTTCATCTGTCTGCTGCATGAAACTTCACCCATCATCCTTGATTTTCTAAAACAATTCAGAAATAATTTAGAGGCATTGTCTGGCACAAAGGCTGGAAATGATGAAGGTTTCAGTCTCTTCGGTGTCCCAGATTTGGTGTTTTTCCCCTCTTTAGATGTTTGAGTTTGAATCTGAATCAGCTGACTGACAGCAAACAGTCCTTCACATGAAGTAAAAATCAAAACCAAGAACTAGAGCACATGAGCATCAGTCTGAGCCAAGTTCTCCTGCAGCTGACAGGAGGTGAGTTTCCACTGCAGGAGCTTTCACATCTGGAATGATGAACCAGCCTGCATCCTGATCTCTGCTGGATCGGCTCAGCTGTACCTGCCAAGGTGGAGGTACTGCAGTTGACTCTGCCTCCCCATCAGCCCGTCGCAGTCTCCCTCTGTGGAACTGTCACAGCTGGAGTTTGGTGATGGCGTACCCTGCAGTCTGTCTTCCTCCTCCTCTTCCTCCAGGCTCCCAGCCCGGCCCTGGGGGGCCCCCCTGAGGTCCTGCTCAGTCAGCAGGTGGTCCAGGAAGTTGATGTACCTGAGGGCAAGGCGCAGGATCTCATTCTTGCTGAGCTTCCTGTCTGGGGGGTGGGTGGGGATGAGACGTCGCAGCTCGGCGAATGCCCCGTTGACATTCTGCTGCCGCCATCGTTCCCGACTGTTGGTGAAGATCCGACCGACCACCCGGGGACGGGAACCTGAGGGGAGAGGAAAGAAGGGTCAGCTGCAGATCAGAGAACCAGAACTGAGGACATCAGGTTGGTTACAAAGTAGATGTGTGGACCAAACTGCTGACAGCATAACAACTTGTTGTGAAAAAAAAAAAATGCTGCACAGTTCTAACAGAAAAAGAAATCCAATAAAATAACCAACCAAACAAAAGAGAGCAGCAGGAACTAGAGGAAAATGGGATGATGACCTGACAAAGACTGAGGGAATAGACACGCACGAAATACAAAACAGGGAGAGAAGGATAACAAGGTACAGGTGAACTCAAGCAGAAGAGGTAAGGACAAAGGAGGGAAATGAAAAAAACAAAACAAAACAAAACAAAAAAACCCCAGAAAGCCACATGAGGAACATACCTTAAAAATAAAACAGGAAGTAAATGGAAAGGGAGAAACTCACAGATAAACAGTGAGACAAACAGAGGGAAGACAGGAGGCACCGAAAAGAGAAAAATCTTCAAAGACACAAAGAAAAACTCAGGATTCATAACTGAAGCAATTGATTAGTGGAAAGAAAGCAACAGCTTTGCTGTTATACAGGACCAAATGAAAGAACTAAAATCTCACTGTGTCTCTAAAATATGGTTTATACATCAGCATAATAAGGCTTTATCTTCAAAAGAAAGGAAAACCACTTGGGTTTTTACTTTAGTTAATAAGTAAAATTTTACTGTCTGTATCGATACTAACAAACCTGGCAAAAATAAGAAAAGAGGTAACTGAATGTAATCACCACAGATTAAAATTATTAAACTTCATGCAAAGTATTTACATGCATTTCTTAAACAAATGGCTTTGTAAAATACATTAATGTTTTATAACCATTAGCACTGCATGTTTAGAAAGGAAACTTTTGCATTTTTTTGAGCTGAGAAAATTTGAGTGTAAAGTTTATTTCAAACGTTAAAAATATTTTCATGTTGTGCAAACCGTTTACCTTATTTAGAAAGAAAGATGGACTGTTTTAAGCAACAGAAAAAACTGTAAATTGAATATGTTAACTGTAAATTTAAAGACCCTCAACACTTTGTATGGTTATTACATATGTGTAAAATGACATGAAATTTCGCACATCATTCTGTCATGGTTACCAGATTTGTCAATCAATTTTAATAACCTAATAATCATATTAGACATTTCTTCACATAAATCTAAGTTCGTTTTAAGTTTTAAGCCTCTGTGATGTGAGGAATTCTGTTTTATATAACACAAACTGATGATGTTTACACCAAACATTAGGCTACTGTTCTGCTGACATTTTACAAACCAAAAAAAAAAAAGAGAGAAAAAGTTGAGCAGCTTATTCTGAGATGAAAACAATCAGCAGTTTCAGCCCTTACTCTTTTTTTATTATCTTATTAAGCTACTTATAAACCCTCAAAGGGCTGCTGATACTGCTAATCAGAGTGGACCTTTTGAAGAGAATATTATTTTTCTTAAATTTTGAATTAATTCAAATCTAATGCTGATAAAATTTATGTTGTTTTTTTTTTGTTTTGTTTTTTTGTGAGAGCTTTAAGAGAACACATTGTAAAACTAACATGCAGTGCCAGCCTCCATATCTCTCCTGCTTGACGCAGTGGACTCACCATCAGTGAGGTTCCTCTCATGTGGAGCTGCTCTGTGCTTCATGGTGATGCATGGATCTGGATCACTGCACACAGACACACAGACAGGTTAGTCAGTAGGAGCAGAAAAGTCCTCCTTGGTGCAGTTTTTTTCTGCAGCAGGTGGATCTCTGTAAAAGTTTAGCCGGATTTATAGAAACATTTTGTAAAAACGAAACAACATGTAGATATCAGCAACATTTTGAAGCAAATAAACAATAAAAATTATGATGCTGTTCTCCCAGTCTTCCAAAACAGTGTAAATACCGCTGATTAAAAAGCCAATCAGTGACACACCTAATCATACAAAACAGGCAATAATTGCGGCTTACGTACTTAAAAAAAAAAAAAGCAGCTTTTTAGTGCAAACACACACTGACTTTAGTAAATGCCAACATCCATTAATCATCACAGTGACAAAAACACATTAAGCTGCACAACAGTTAATTTAAAAACGTTTTTCTCACCTGTTGAAGGTGTGGAGGTGATGGGCATCCTCGTGCAGCATGTCTCGTGCAGGCAGCAGCAGCAAAAGTGAAGGACTCTGGTGGATGCTCGGGTTCCGCAGACAGTCCAGGCTCCGATGAGTTTCACGCGGCTCTCTGAAGTGTCAGCGTCCATCGCCTCTTTTTTTTATACCGCCCCGCGCGCCCCTCTTTGTGTCGTGACGCGTCGTTTCCTTGGATATAGACATAAAGTAATTAAACTCACGGTCCCAGGAAGCAGCCCCCCAGGGACCCGCAGGGTCCGGGGTCCGCCTCCACCCTCCTCCCCCTGCAGGAGTCGTGTTTTCCTCTTTCTGCTCTGTCACGACTCCGTGGCTCTGGGCGTCGTGTTCCCCGCCGCCACCATCACCACCCGAGCCAAGAAGGCGGAGGCCATAAAGATTTTAGAGTCGTGAAAACTGTCGAGTTTTAACGACTATGAAAATAAAATGAAATACCATATTTTAGCTGTGTTCTTTGAAACTGTAGTCATTTTTCTTATGTCAGCTCTGACCATTTCTCACATTTATTTGTGGAAAAACTAAAATAATGTGGAAATATTTTAGTTTTTTTCTTCCTTTTCTAAAAAGCAGAATAAATGCTTCTCTCTTCATGGGAGTTGAAATTTTAAAAAGAACCCTTTTTGTTTAAAATAGTGCGATTTATATTGAACTATATTTCTCATGTTATATATATATATATATATATATATATATATATATATATATATATATTTGTGCACCAGAATGCTTTTACAGATCCGTTTGGCCACGTGAGTAAAAATATCTCCGTCAGACAGAGCATACCCACCTTCACTCAAAAATAAAGGAGGAAAAACTTTTTATTACATTTTTAAATGTTTTTTGTCAAACGATGATATCATAAACTAAGCTAAATTGTCCAAGTCCATATTTTAATAGGTATATAATATTTTTAAAATGTTACAGTACTACAGTATCCAAAGCAGAAATAGTTTAAAATGGATTCAGAACAACCTGACTTTAATAGAAACTGTTATTAGAGGTTCCTTATTGACTGACTGATTGATGCTTTTCTGTATGTAGCTACATTGTGCGACATGTTTCTACTTGTCTATCAGTTATCTGCTTTTATTTTGATAAGGTATCTTAAATTCTCGGTGTTCTCTAAATTGGTTTGTGAAAGCTGTGTGAGGCATTACTGTTGTGCTTTTCCATTTCACTTTGAGTGAATCTGAAGTTTGTTGCTCTCATCTTCGCTGTTTTGTTTCTTTTTTTCTTTTCTGTGACTCCATGTTTCCCCTGAATCTCTACAACGAGGTACAAAGTTAGCCTGACCCATAGAGACACAGCAGACAGGTTAATGGTAAACACAGCAGGCTGAAATAAACTGGAATTATCTATTCATCATAATGATAATATCTATCATTTACTGGATGATATAAATCGTGTAAATGAAGAAATAAATTATTTTACGTGCCTTTACTTATTAAACCAAACCATTCTTGCTCCTGCACTGTTTTGCATGAGCTTTTCCTGGATTTTGTCAGTGGGGTGGCACACAGGGGATTAAAGGAGGGGGAGGGGGGTATATTTGACTTTACTTAAATAAAAGTTATAATCTATGATAATTGTCAAACAGCCATTCCAAACAGTGAAAGTTATCCAGATTACAAATACTAAAACTTTGTAACAGAGAAGCCCACCTGAACCTGAATTTTTAAGGTATGCTAAAGCTACAGGTGCACCCTCAAAAACTCAGGAATACACCAATCAGAGAACATACAGAGGGAGAGACTCGCATACAAAATGAAACAAAAGCTACAATAATACAAATAGACGGTGTGTGTGTTCAGAGTGCTTTTGAGCACTAAACACTGAGGATTTATCTGCATCTTATTTTTATTTCCCTCTCTCCGCCATCTTTCCTTTTACATTTCATTACACTGGGGACTAACATTGTGTGTAGAAAAGCAGTTTTTTTTTTCTTTCTAATTCATCTTGATATTGGAATTAGGGGTGTGGCTGCTTTGATTGACAGATGTCACTAGGTAGCTCTAGCCAGTCAGTGTTTACTTGGCCTCCTTTATGTTCTTTGCAGTAAGTCTTACTAGAACTCTCCACTGTGGTTGTGCCTTTTTGAGCATTTTAATAGAATTATCTGACTAATATTATGGCTTGCTGTGTAGTACAGCCTGTTCAAGAAGTCTGTGGTTCAGTTTTGAGGAGTGAAATCCCAGTATTTTATTATTCTGTTACTTTTTACCCTCAGTACACTGGTACAGTTTATGAAAGCAGTTTGCTAACAGAGTTTTATATAATAGTTGTTAACTTGGCCCTCCATGCTCTTGTCCCATTATGGTAAAAAAGCAAAACCAACATGACACCAGCTGAAACACTAATGTTGAGGCTTCAAAATGTGGAATCCAGAAACCAATGAGTGATGTCCATCTTTTGCATACAGTCTGTGTATATAAATGTAAGTTGGGTTATTACTTGGTGCACATATGTGCATGTTGAGGATATTAAGAGATGACTAGTGTATTTAAGCTGTCTGTGAATTATGAAGGGAAATGTGTGGAGTTTGCATGTTCTCCCTGTGTGTGCTTGGATGAGCAGTTCTCATCCATGTACGTTCTCCCTCAAACAACTTTCGTCACTGATGGTCTAAAACTCAGACTGGTTCTCACAAAGATGCATGTTTTAATGTAACTGAATGTGTTTATCTTCTTTTGTTTCCTGTGACAGATGACAGAAAGTACACTCACTCGTGTACTTTGGATAAATGATTCTCAAGAAAGCTACAGCCCACAGTCTGCCTATTCTGCTAAACTACATTTAATGAACGTAAATGACAGACATGCACATTCAGTGAACTGTCTTCTTTTCAAAACCGTACCTTAATGACTGCCTGCATGTGGGGTGTTTGGGGGACATCTGTAAATTGTAGCTACAATTAAACAACCTGGGTTACATTCTCTAAAATGATATATGCAGAATTGTCCTTTAACATTTCACTTTTGCTGCGGACTACTGAATGTAATGACAGCTATGACTGGATTCGTTTAACAGTGAAGAAATCTTAAAAACATGATCATTTTCAAGCAGGTTTTGAACTTCATCCTTCCTGCCCCAGCACATGCATACAATCCCAGGGCACAGTGCAGGTTGAGCCTCCTTTTAACTTGTCTGTGCATATAATATTGAAGATGAAGTATTCAGAATTTACTATTAACAGTAATAATTAGGCAATTCTGATGCACACTCCTATTTCTGGTACTATGATAGCGCTCAGGTACACAATGACATTTCACTTTACAGAAAAGGTAAGGAAAATGAGTGGATATGAGGGTGGAAGAGGAATTTGGATTCATCAAGGAATGTTTTAAACAAAGAACATTTGTATCATATTGATTAAGTTTCCCTATGCTTTTGAGGTACTTACTGTAATCAGAATTCGCTCAATTTAAGAGTCCCGCCACTAGGGGACAGTGTTGTACCAGAAAGTTTTAGTGTAGTTGTGATTGGGGTGGTGCAGTTGTTAGCACAGTTCCTTACTGCAAAAAGGTTGTAGGTTCAAACTTCCTGGATGGCTGGGGCCTTTCTGTGGAGTTTGCATATCCACCCACAGTCCAAAGACATGTATGTTAGCATAACTGGTGATTTTAAATTGGCTGCAGGTGTGGATGTGAGAGTGTGTGGTTGTCTGTCTCGTCATTTTAGTTCTGTGTTGGACTGACGGCCTGTTCAGGGTATACCCTGCCTCTCACCCTGTGACAGCTGGAATAGCCTCCAGCCCCGTGACCCTACGGAGGATAAGTGGTTAAAAAAATGGATTAATAGATGATCCCCAATTAACGCTTTGCTCATATATAGTATAACAGTTATAATATAATGTAACTGTAAGTTGACCTCCACTGAGCTTAGGCACTATGGAGTTTTTTTTTTTTTTATAGACAAAAGTTAGAACCTTTAATATTTAGCTACTGTTAAGGTAACATTTCCTTTTAGCCTACCGTTAACAGTAATTAAAAAGGGATAGAACAAGGAACAAAGAATAAGGGGGAAAATGTTTTACCCATTCAGCTGATGTCTGTCGTGTATGCACACAAATTGAATTATGGTAGGCTAAATCATGCAGTGCTCCCTGGCTTGTATGACCTTTTTTTCTTCATGCTGGAATTGGGAAATAAACCCCCCAGTGTGTCTTTCTCCCTCATCCACTGTATTTGCACAGAGGTGGAGAGCAGCTACCTCTGTGTATGCACCTGCTGTCTTATGTGGGCCATGTTGGATTCGGGACAGACTGGACACTACACTGAACAGCTACATCATCTTGTGGTACAAGTTGGTATTACACGAAAGTCTGCTTGTGACTTATTGAATTCACTTGAAAGTTTTAAAGGGCCAATACATTGATGTTTTGAACATAATTCATAGCATTTGTTTCTTCACATTGTCTTGATAGCATTAGTCAGCTTTGGAGGACTGTAAACTCATTCACAGTGAGTACCTTTAAATATAAAATGACATTAAAATATCAATTCGAACCCCAAAAACTGACTGAGAAGAAAGTATTAGGCAGCTAAAGTGGAAACACGTCTAAGGCAAAGTACAGCTTATGAACAGTGTAATATTATTTGTTTTGAATGCCCTTATGATTCCAACCTCCTGTTCCATCCTTTCACATTCAGTGTAAAATTCAACTAATGACACCACTGAGAGTAGGATAGAAACAGGTTCAGTGCATTAATAAAACAAAAAACTTTGTCCTGACATTTTTTTGTAAAGTTAAAAGTCATTGTGTTTTTCACGGCCACCGTACAACTCTGATGTCAAGATAAGTTTTCTTGTATAATAAGATGGGAACCGGAGCAGCTATAGAACTTGCATGAGAATCTTCAGGTTTTAACATTTCTTGAGTATAAAAGTGATTCAGTGAGAGTTGTCACATCAGTTTATGGTTCAACAAAAAGAAAGTGTTTAAAAGTTAATTCTGCAAACTTCATTTTCCAAAATATAAACAAATAAAAAACAGGGCTGGTGTTCTTCCCATGACACTTAGGTTATACCTTGTTTTTACAGTAAAATTTATGTCTGTTCACAATTTGCCATTTCCCAAAATACTTTGCTGGATTAAAAAAATAAATAAATTGATGTTCAAGCTCATTTTAATGACCATCAGCGTTGAGATAAGGTCTCAAGATTCTTCACTTTAGTAAATGTGGTGCTCTTCTGTATAATCTATCTTTCATTCTTCATGGTGTATAAAACAGATATAAATGAAGTCGTGCTGCCTTAAATAAAACCTCTACAGATAAAGAGGCTGAGCTGAGACTGATATCACCAAACGTCTCACACCATCAAAAGTTCATTCTGATATCAGGTTTTCAGGTTTAGGTGCAGAATCTGGAGTTAAAAGATAACAGTGACTATAAAATCTCTAAATCACGTTTGAAAATCTGAGAAACAGAAGGAACAAAGAGAGCCACGTGCTGTTATTTGTCTTTCATCTGTAAATCCATCTGCAGCTGCTCTGATGTTCAGGAGGCGCCCCCTGCTGGCTCCTCACGACACACCCTCCCTACCGCACTGTAGGAGTCTGTATATTAACCGTGATATTAACAAGCTTTTAATACCTATAGAAGCCCAACAATTATAATAATTCAAGCAGAAATTCTTCTCAAAGTGAGAGCTCGCTGCATTTCTTTGTGGCAATTAACTGAGTGTTTGTTGACTGAAATAAACAGAACAACTGAAGGTGTCACCAGTAGCATCTTAAAATTATACTTGTCACTATTCTGAATTTTTGAGTGTTGATGGAGAAGTATAGAGAAGGTCAGAAGGAGCTGCACTGTGTCTTTGTGGGTCTAGAGAAAGCAGATGATAGGGGGGCCAAGAGAGGAGCTGTGGTGCTGTATGAGGAAGTCAGGAGCAACAGAGAAGTATATTAAGGTGGTGCAGGACATGTATGAGGACAGCGAGACAGTGGTGAGGTGTGCAGTTGGAGTGACAGATGGGTTCAAGGTGGGGGTGGGATTACATCAGGGATCGGCTCTGAGCTCCTTCTTGTTTGGTATGCTTTGGAGAGAAGAGGAATGAAAGTCAGTGGAAGCAAGACAGAATACATGTGTGTGAATGAGAGGGAGACAGGTGGAAAGGTGAACATGCAAGGAGCAGAGGAAGTGAAGATGAGTTTAAGTTCCTGGGGTCAACCATCCAAAGCAACGGACAGCACACAAGAGAGGTGAAGAAGAGAGTGCAGGCAGAGTGGAGTGGATGGAGACGAGTGTCAGGGTGATTGGTGACAGAAGGATAGCAGCAAGAGTGAAAGGGAAGGTTTACAAGGTGGTAGTGAGACCTGCTATGATGTATGGTTTGGAGACAGTGGCAGTGACAAAAAGAAGGTGGACCTGGAGGTGACAGATGCTGAGATTGTTGTTGGGAGTGACCAGGATAGAGAGGATTAGAAATGAGTACATCAGAGGGACAGTTCAGGTTGAGGAGTTTGGAGACAAAGTTAGAGAGGCAAGACTGAGATGGTTTGGATATGTACAGAGGAGGGACAGTGGATATATTGTACAAAGGATGTTGAAGATGGAGCTGCCAGGCAGGAGGAAAACAGGAAGACCACAGAGAAGGTTCATGGATGTAGTGAAGGAGGACCTGCAGAGGGCTGGTGTGACAGAAGAGGATGCAAAGGACAGAGTGAGATGGAGGCAGATGATTTGCTGTGGCGACCCCTAAATGGAAACAGCCGAAGAAGATGAAATTTCTATATGATGAATAAAATGAAGTAATTGGTAGATTGAGGCACCATTAAAATAACCATTGGTATATTTCCTTATAAAAAGACAGCATTTCACTGAATTCATTTGAAATGACAAAAGCTCAAACCCTGCTTCAAATTAGACTTAAAGTGATAAATACTTGACTTTAGAAGAAATGAATGACTTATAGCACCCCAAAAAGTGATTTTTATTATAAATTTGTTACTTACTTTTACTTAATTAGAGCTTCTAATCTTCTTATAAACAGTAGCTTACCTCAGAGAAATGTAAGTAAGAATAGGCATCTGAATGCAGAATGAAGACAGACAAATGGCGCTTTAACACATTTTTTTACTGAAACCAACACATGAATTTTTACAAAATGTCTGAATGATAATTTGGAAGTTTTTTCTTATATTTTCCTTCAGGAGGAGACGACGAGAGCGGACAGCGTCTCTCCTGGGTCGACAGGTAACATCTTAAAATTACATTTACACAGAACAGGTTTTACAAAACAACACAACAAAATAGAATAAAAAAAATCCCCCTCCCCACTCTCATTCATGGACAACTTTGCTGATAGTTTCTGAATAAAATAAATCCATTCTGCACCAGACTGATGGAGACAGACTCTTTGAGCTGGCCTTCCTCTGTCTGTGACACCTGAAGCTCGGCCAGGAGGAGGAGGAGGGGGCACACAATCCATAAGACATTTTATAAATGTACAATTAACATTCTAAAACATTTTTAACAAATTCATCAATGCAGCACACAATTGTTCAAATGTCCTCGGAAATTTAAATAAAAGTGCAAAGCACAATTTTCAGTAGGAGAGAGAGGAAACAAAGCGCATTAAAAATCTGAATGGACTCTTTAAAATTCATCTCTATAGTGTAGAAAAAATAGAACATACATCAGCCTCGACCGCCGCAGGGTCACTACAGACTCTTGTTAATGCAGAGGCTACTTTCTCAAAGCACCTTTAATAAATAGGCAGGTAAAAACAATGAAAACGCAAAATTCAGTTCTGCTAAATGTAAAGGAATGCAGTTAATAAAAAGGAGGCATCATCAGTGGATTAAATGGCACCGTTTCCACAGAAAACTTTATCATCCGTACGATAGAACCTCTGTATCCACACAGTCAGGAATGCTGGGAAAAAGACGTGACGTTGTAGTTGCAGGGAGATTGTTTGAAACAGCATCAAACTGTGCAGTAAAATCTTCAGAACTTCCCAGGTGAAACTGACAAGATTTTCACTTGTACCCAAACTGAATAATCTCACCTGAAGGCTCAGAGAAAAGCCAGTAAGTGGACCTTTGATCGTTCCATGACACTCCTGATAAAGTCAATAACTGATCTTGGTGAAACTTTTTTTCCTAATCAATTCTCAATTCTTTTATGAATATTAATAATTCTTAAATATTATTGTTTTCCACATACAGACTTTACTTGGCGTGTATCAAGTATATCTGTCAACTCCTTTAACCATTTTTAAATTAATTAATTAATTTTTTTCACGACCTGCGTTGGGGCAGTGATCTCACCCTTATTATCAAAAGTTCAGTTTCAGTTTCCCTTCGGACTGCCTTGCTGGCCACGTCGTTGTTGTAGCAGTCTAATTATCAGTTAGCTGCTCCTTCAGAGAGGATCTCATCCAGCTGCTGGACTCCCAACTCCACTGTCTTGGACTGCAGCTGCTAGTGGTAGTCCTTGTTCTGCAGAGTCACCAGAACCTGCAGCAGGTGGAGTACTGGTTTCTTTTGCTGCTACGCCAAGCTCACCAAGGCTGTAGAGCTGAACAAGGACTACCAGCCACAGTAGGTGGAAGAAGGTGGAGTTGAAGTCCATCTGGAAAAAGCAGCTGATTATACTGATCTGTTATTTATTAGTCACAAAGTATTTGCCTAATAAAGATTTGTAGTAGAAAAGTGTATAAACTCTGTTATTTGTGTGTGCATGTGCCTCCCCCATCCCTACCGCTGTAAACAGAATCTGAATTTGTGGAAAACACTCTACTGATACTGACCTCAAAATGCCATAAAAATACTACTTAAGTACCAAAAATGTGTCAGTTAATATCTGGTCAGATTATCAGTTACTTTGATCAGACAGTAACAATATCAGGTTATAGAATTAAGGCAAAGTTTTTGTTGGTAAAAAATATACTGATTCAGTATCAGTACAAAAACTCAGGTGTTGAAGCTGCATTAGAGAAAAACAGTGAGGTGTTTTGTGTTGGCTGTTAAAAATAATCTCCTTGGAACGTCACCACTTTAAAAAGAGGCGATCTGACTTCGTTTTAGAGGATCGGTGTCTGAGAGAAGCTTTCTTTTAATTAAAACACGAGGACAGTTGTACTCTGATGTTCACCTGTGAAGAGTGGAACCGATGGTGGATTCAAATGACTGTGGCTTTGTAGATTTGTATTTTCATTGTGTTAAGAAGTGGATTGTGTCAGTTGTTTTGGGCTATTTTCAAATGTCATTACTGGGAAATTTCTTTCTCCAACTATGCAAATCATCCATGGACCAAATTTTTTGGATCTAAAATATTCAAACGCATACATACAAAAAACAAAATGTTCCTTAAATGCTGTTTAGTGAAACAAATGGTTTTGTCTGTGACCAGTACCTATGGTAATACATGAGTCACACAAGCTGCAAATGTGATGGTTTGTGGCTGAATAACTTGCAAATTTCTAAGATACTGAATCACTTCAGTAGAGTTGGGGTCCTGTTTTTTTCTGTAAAGCTGTGGCCCTGGCTCCTGTTGTGTATATGTAATTAAAGTTGTGTTAAATCAGATTAGCATGGCAGGATTTCAGTCTAGCCTCCTCAAAGTTTGGAGCCTGGCAGGTTTCAGGGGTAACATTTTTAAAAGCTCAAACAATGAACTGATTAATCTTTTTGAGTACATTTTACATTACTCATTCTAAAAGAAATAAAAACTGGTCAAAAAAAAAACTTTAGTTCAGCTGTTATATCTGACACCTTAAATAAGTGATGATCAGTAGCTGCAGCCTCAAAGATTTTTGATGACCCTGGGTGTGTTTCCACTGCAGCAACTCTCAGCAGGCATAAGGTGCCCACCTAATCAGTCTTTGTATTTTCACGGTGTGTAGGATGAGCTGGACTCAATAACGATCATTTCGCAACAGCTTCAATTGCAACATCAAGTCTAAGCACCAAAACTAAGATGGTTGCTGCATTGCCTATATGGACAATTTTATGCTTTTAATGTTAAACATCTGCATCGACAATGTTAAAGAGGAGAAAATACCATCTGCTTCTGATAAATTAGTTCTTTTTTTGTTTGAGTTTTTTTGTTTGTTTTTAAAGATGCTTGTTTTGAGTTCAGCCAATCAGCGTTGAGCCCCACCCAGCAGTTTTTTGGGCTGCTCAAAAGTACCTTTACTCCAAAAACCTCTTTTCCACTGAAGTGGCCCTGGCCTCAGTGCCTTTGGAGAACCAGCTCCTTACTGTGAGAGGTTTGAGAACCAAATACTACTCTCTGAAGGAAATCTTAGTGGCCACAATCTGCAAGTAATCTGATTTTCAAGCACCAGCCCCTTCCGCAGCCATTTAACGTCAGTGATTCCAACTTTTGGAACAACAATTTTAAGTTTTGATTTTTTGGTGGAAATGCATTGAACTGATTCTAGTGTAGAGAACCAGTGGCACGTCGGTGGAAAACAGGATCCTACAGGGACGGGTTCTGCGGTCAGAACGTGCAGAAATGTGTGGCATGTCTGTTCCTGCAGTAGAAAACAGTCGAGTGTAGGGTAATAAATCATACCCTCAAATGTTAATTGTGTAATTTAAGAATGTGAAAAGTTTGGGTAAGGCTGTCAGTTATAGTGCATTCAGACATTTACGAACTCTAAATCTGAGCGTAGAAAAGGTTTAAAATGTTGACCTTGTTACTTGCCGGGCTCCGTATATCACAGGCACTAATGGCAGAAGGATAGAAATGAAATAAAGCTGATAGTTTCCTTTAAATGTAGACTAACACTAAGGTGGCAGAAGTGATTGAAATGTTTAGTATAGAGATGATAATCTTACATTACTGCAGATTAAATACCTTCCTTATTTTTTTTTTTTAAATTGACATCTTTGTCATGCTACTTTACTGATGTAATGCCTTTTTTTTTTTTTTTTTTTTTTTTTTTTTTTTTTTTTTCTTTTTTTTTTTTTTTTTTTTTTTTGGTTTTTTTGTAAAAAAAAAAAAAAAAAAAACTGCCCTTTT
>VUQI01063559.1:44796-92091 GCA_015106735.1 Paratilapia polleni | reverse complement strand
AAAAACGTCAAAAAAAAAAAAAAAAAAAAAAAAAAAAAAGAAGACCTAATCAAAATGGTGAAAATACTAAACAGGAGGTTAACATCAAAATATGGTTTGATACACTAATGTTTGAGGGCTGACATTTGTAATATGGTTGAAACTGCCTCATACAACACATTATAAATGTCCTAAATTTTCCATCTAAAGGTCTTTTCAAACATGTGGGGGGTAAATATTAGTGGCTCCATTTATCTGTTTAAGTTCTTCACTTTCACATTAAAGCTGGAGTGTGGGTCTTTCACATATTAATGGACATCTGTTAAATCAAGTCAAATAAGTTCACACCATTCTGATTAGGCCTGCCTGCGCTAGCCAAATCACACTTCAGATCACAGTAGAGCATGATAAGAGGTGGAAACCTGAAATGACTTCACACTTCTCTCTGTGATGAGATTATGGATTTTTGAATTTCTTCTCTAAACTGTGCTAAATATGACATTTAATACACTGTGTGATCATGTGATTCAACAAATCATGATCACTGTGTCCACATGTTAACGCTGCATTTAGTTATCTGAATCCTGTTGATGATGATGAGAAATACTTTATTTATCCCATATTTGGGAAGTTCTTTTGTTACAGCAGTTGAAATGATTTATTATTATTATTATTATTATCATCATCATCATCACCTTGATCCAGCCCACAATGTCTTAAAAGGAAAACTAAAAAAACCCCAAAAAACTCAAAATTAATTAAAAGGCACCGTTTATAAATTTTAAGGTAAGTGATTCTAATGAGTGTGTACTGCTGTTTAAATTGATTCAAAAAGAAGGCACTACATTTGTGATTCCTTTGATCTTCTGAAATTATACATTACTGTATTCTTGTATATACTGTGTTCATAAATGGTAAATACTAGCCTAATCCTTTCTTCATTCAGGGAGTCTGTACTACAAAGGTATTAAAGTTAATTCAAAGCTTATTAATGTAAAGCAATTTCTCTTGAGTCTATATTTATAACTGTTTCGTGCAGTGGTGAATATCAGAAAATTAGCAAGATATAGGCTAATTTTATAAGTTGATGTAGCATTTAAAGTAACTGTTTAATCCAAGTAATCTTTTCAGTTTAACCTCAGAGGGAATCAAATTATTGCCCTTTAAGTTGTAAAAAAAAGTGAAAATTGTCTAACAGAAAGTTCTTATTTTTTTGAAACAAAGATTCAGACCTTCTGGTTTGGCAAATAGCCAATTATAAAATAATCTGTCATGATTACTAAATTCATGGAGTTTAAGATAATTCAGCACCACGTTCACATTTTAATTATTTTGCCCATGTGTGTCCCTTTGCTTATTTCATCTATATCAGTTTGGCCCTCAAAAAAATGTTGCCTAACACTGCTCTACAGTTTACATGTACACTTTCTGAAATAAAATTTACTCCAATTACCTTCAGAGGAGGTTCAACACTACAGATATTCATGTTTAGTGCATAATATTGCTCATGTAAAATATTGGAATATGTGACTTGTGAAGAACAAGGGATGGACAGTACTAACTTTAGAAGACATTCAGAAATGCATCATTTAACTACCAACTATGCTCATATTTAGCAGCAAGGCACCATATAGAGTGAATCCAACCACAAATGTTCACTGACCTCAGTCATGGCGTTGGCCTTACAGCGTGCACACTTCCACTCCTTGTTCACACTGGTTGGAGCCACACCGTAACAGGCTGAAATGTACAAAGACACAGTCTGAGACACTGGCATAATACTGAAGATCTGTGAAAAGATTTAATGATTCATTTTACAGTAAAACACTCTCCTGATGATATGAATACGGTGCAGGAAATGTCCTCTGTTTTGTTTGGTCTTTGCATTGGTTAAAATGAAATGGTTGCATCTTAGAATATGAAGAAAATATCTTTACAGCTACTATTTTTGGTCCTTTATATTTAATTCCTTATTATTATTTAATTTATTTAATTCTATGGGCATTTTTGGTCGACATTGTTTTGGAAAGCTGTGAAAAATGACCAAAATTTAAAAAAAAATAAAAAATACATTTTCTAAGACAGCCTGAAACATCATTTGAGTGTACCACATGATCTGAAGTAATTCTAAATTTGTCTGCAGGGTACCAACAAATTGAGTTAAGAAAAAATGACTGAATCTCGAATTTGTAGTTGAAATGTTCAAACGAATAATTTAAACACAGATTTGTGTGAATGACATAAAGTACTATTGGTGAATGAGGCCCAGTGTGTGTAAGGTCATCACAAGGGTTTTTCCTAAGAGGTTTTTGGCCTTCCACCAAAGGAAGTTTAAACACCCCTTAATTTTATTTTAATTTACTCAAGCATCAAATACACTTTTGTTTATCAAATGGCCAGAAACATCAGGAAAATGCTACTACTGTTAAGTAAGATAACACTTGGCTTATCTATGAACCTATCGTGCTTACATGCATAGTCACCCCTCAAAGACACATTTTGAGGCAGGACAAACCCTGATCAGGCTTTGTGAACACTAAATGGAAATATGTCAAACAAGGTTAGGTTATTTATGACCAACATTCTGACTCTGTGTGTGCGTGTGTGTGTGTGTACTGACATGCATGAACTCGGACGCTGCACTGTGAGCAGCTGATGAGGAGACTGGTTCCATCTTCCTCCAGATGAGGAGTGACCGGTTGTTCTTCACACTCTGCGTCTTCTTCTGTGGTGGTGGTGAAACACATCTCAGGGATCAGAGGTTTGGTCCGCATCCGCCCACCAGCCACCATGACAGGACTGTCGACACTGTTCGCACATTCAGTCTGACAGCAGGCACAGCACACACACACACACACACGGACATTTCTTAAGACTGGCTGTATGTCTCCTGTTTCCAGGAACAACCATAAATAAAGAGCATTAATAGCAAGCACATTCATTAGATCCATGTAGATCCATTTTGGCAAATGCAATCGCTGTCAGACTGGATTTAAAGAGACACTCCAGGAATTTAATATTGTGCTTCCACCCATTTGTTGGATTAATGAGTGACACACTTTGATGAAGCAGAAGCCATTCTGTACCAACTTTTGGTCCACAATTTCCAAAAACACTGTAGCCTAAACTTCCTATAAAGCACCTGGACTTGGTCTTAATTCAGATCCTTATTTAGCAAAACTCACCTATATATTTGTATCATATTGCTGGCTTTCTGTTAAAAATTACAGGCTTATCTTACCAAACAATTATAAACATAACACTATATTACTTAGATTTTCTCCGTGACACCTGCTGGCCTGTGTATTATCTGGTTTGTATCTTGGTGAAAGGACTGGTGAGGGATAGGTCTGCTCTGGTGCAGATTACCTGCTGGTATGTGTGGAAGAGCAAACAGATGGAGCAGTATGGAGGTTTGGAGCCCATGCGTTGATTGTACTCCCTCTCTTTCTTCAGGTTGGGTGGTCTGCTCTGCCACAGGTGAGCCAGAGGCTTGGCCCAGCTCTCACCCTCCAGACCACCTTCTTCCACTGGGGGCGGCTCCTCCGGAGTCTCTGAGGCACAAACAGCAAAGATAACACATTCAGATAAAATAACAACAAGAGGGACAATGTTAGAGATGGGCCAATTCCCCATATGGGGATAATCATTTTGGGTAGATAAAACTGCTGAATCCAGTTTGACTAATCTAATTGGCTTTGCAGAACAGTCTAGATTGGCTTAAGCGGGATCAACCAATCCCGGATCACCTACGCAATTGATTTTGAATCTTTCAAGCAACATAAAGAGACCAAGCCCTGTAAGTGTTTCTGTTCAGACACACCTTCATCACTCATGCCGTCTTTTATGAGCGGATGGTGCCCTGGCAGCTGCCCAAGATCAGTCTCTAGCTCTCCATCTCCTGCCACCTGCTGGAAACACCTACTGTTAGCATAAGACTTTCAAAAGACCACACAGGTAGTTTGCAGTTTTTCATGTTTGCACCACATATGCAGGTAATCCATCCTCCTCAACATTAATCATTTTAGGGTGCTGTTCATATAATGTCTCAGCATAAAGGTAAAAAGCATTCTGCTGATTTTAAGGACATCCAAACTAGGTATGTGCACCACTAAATGACTAGACATTAAAGGTTCCTGTTCACACTAGATGGCAGCAGAAATACTACTCAGTTAAAGTAACTGTTCATGTTTTATTAATGGACAATGCCTGGGATGGGATGTAATGCAGGGATCTCCCAGCAGCTTTGATGAGATCATCAAAGTTGTGGAAAAGTAGAGAGTTGATGACTGCAAATCTTAATGCATACATTTGATAAAACACAAGAACCAAAAGGTTGGACAAAATATTTAGAACAGTGTAAAGATTATACAGCTTAAAATAACAAGGCCAAAAAAAAAATGCAAAAACCATATCTATGGTCTATAAATGGGTAACTTACAGTTTTAAGTGTATGTCCACTCACTGCTTTGCCAACATGACTGTTGTCCTTCTCCGGCTCGTGGTCGCAGTCCTCACTTTTCTTCTCCTCTTTAGGCAGCACCTCTCCCTCTCCGTAGTCTCCTTTGGCATAGCTGTGAACGTGCAGGACGTCCGCGGGGCTCAGCGTCCTCTGAAACACTTTGTGTGCTGGGCTGCAGCTGCTGCCCAGTGGAGGCTCATCGCTTCTCCGAGCCTCCTGAGAGCTCGGAGCCACCACCTGGTTCTCAGAGGGCTCGGGAGGAGAGACGTCTGTAGCCGCCATGCAGTTCTTCTCTTTTTTCAAAGGGCTTCGTCTGTTTGAAGTTTTCTTGGTGCTGGCTTTGGATTGAGATTTAAACTGCGGTTTGGTCCCTTTCTCCTTTTTCGGCTCTGGCTTGATTCTCACCATGTCTGAAAGAGATTATTTGAGATACAGAGACTAGTACTTGGCCCCAAACATGCCACTTTATACAGTTTGTTAGACCCTTGATATCTCTGACAGATTTTTGAGCCTTTTCATCTTCACTTAATTTAACTTATTGACATATGACTAGCTACACTAAATATCAACTTTTAGCCCTCAATCAACTCTGAGCCTCTTGTAAGCTCTTCTATGCATTACTTAACACTGAAACAGCAGCACAATAAACATTTAATAGTCAAGAGTCCAAGTATTTTTGACCCATCAAAATTTAGGTACTTGAGGCCAGATTTACTGAGCTGGACAAATTTGCATGAGGCCACGATCGCAAGAATGTGGCAATGGAAGTGGAAATGAGGTGAACACAGACACAGCAAGTTCATTTTAATAACAGCAATTTATGTGACTTTTGATAACTGGCTACTACTTCTGATGCTTCTAAAAGGTATTGTAATTAGATCTTTAAAAGGATGTAATTTCACATAATGTTAGTTTGTGGTGCTACATCAAAGTCATTAAATAAAAATGAGGCGCAAACGCACACGAAAATCTTCAGGACACAGGGTACAATTTATTCCAGCAATGGCAGCAAAAATGCCAACATTCAGGCCATAAATCAACTGAGTGTTTATTTTTGTGAAAAAAAATCAGTTTTGTTTACTTAGAATTTAATTTTCATGTAAAAAGTGAAGGTGTCTGAATATTTTCTGAAGTGACTTTAAGAACAGAGTCTCAAACAGGTCAAAGGAGTGCAGAGATATAATTAACCAGAAAAAAAGCACATAGATATAAAATTTATTTGACCTTTTTTCCCCAAAGAAAATAAATAACACAAAAACTTGCTCCCTGTGAAATGTGAGGTACCTTTTTCTGACTTGCTGGCCACTTTAGTTGGAGACTCCTTGCGTGACATCTTGGCCTTCTTCGGCTCCACCTCCTTCACTGGCAGCTCAGGTTTGATGTCTTCAGAGGCTTCGACAGCTTCAAGCTGACGTTTTATCCCAGTTTGAGGCTCTGGACTGAGATGTGGGAGAGCAAAGTGAAGACATGTTGGACAGGACTCAAAACTAAATGCTGTTTCTCAAAGACGGCTGACAGCAAATGAACAATTCTGAGCGAGGTCGAGATGTTCAGCAAATGTGAGAGCAAATCACAGAATCTGTCACAGATGATTCTCCATCACTATCGTCAGAGACTAAGGAGATTACTATCAGTGCTGCTGCTCTGAGTTGAGACAGAACCAGTTCTGTACTGAAAATAGTCTCAGTCAGTGTACTGAAGCTTTTAGTGAACATGCAGTCAGTAGCCATGAATCTTTAAGCTAAATGAGGAGATTTGAATCTGCAAAGTGACTCAAATTTTCATCTCTACAGTGAAGGCAAGTGTAATGAACATAATTTGTTTCAAATGACCATTTTTATTAAATTTATTATACAGAATAACCAGTGAATATAGTAGCAGGGGGTTAGTGAGTATAAATCCAGACCTTTTGTCCTCCTGGACAGGAGTAGCGGGCTCCTCTGACGGCACCTCACTGGGACTCTCTTTTGAAGCTTCAGTCTTTTCGTCTTCTTTCAGAAACTCAGCAGCCTCCGGCGTGGGCTTGGAGTGATCGATGGGAGCGTTGTCTTTCCCTGCCTTCCACAGCTTGTAACGTTCGGGCTGAAACTTGCGTACAAATACATCCATGGAGATCTTCACCATGTCCTGACGGCATGAACACTGAGAGAAAAACAGACCAACATTCTAGTCTTGTTTTGAACCATGGCAGTCAGAGCAGTAAAAACTGTGCTTCATGGACAGATGCGTTCATTGTTGACCGAATTCTCAAGTAATTCCATGAACTCTATATAAAAATGGATATAACCACAGTAACATCACCTAATGCTTTGGGAAGCCAGGTTTTGAAGCCTTTGAGCATTTGGCTTTCACCACTTTGTTTTTTGTTTTGTTTTTTAAATCAGGCTGACTGTTGATTGGTACACAGTAGGGCAGTGGACTTCCTGATTTGGACCACACTATGAAGTTGACATGAATGCCAACGATAAACTACTATTAACTCCATCTGTGGATAGTGGAATCATATTAACTACTGTTTAAATGACGTCTTTATGTACCAGTGTTGCCTGTTTGCCGTAATCGATCCATCGCTGAGTGGCAAAGTTGGTTGACTCGGCGCAGTTGAAGCCGTGGTTGAAACCAGCATGATAACCAAATGGGAACGTCACAATGAACTGCCCGGCCTCCTGAGTGACCTGAATCAAGAACGATACAGACCAGTAAGAGCTGAATGATTTATTTTGACTTTTTTATTTCATCGCTATCGCTATTTAATTGTGAAGTTTTTTTCTGCCTATTTGTGAAGCATTTTCCTGTTCATCACTGTATATTGTTGCGTGCAAGTCAACACAAACTAAACAAAAATTTAAACATTACCTTTTCAAATGGTATACCATATTTTTTCAGGATTAAAGGTGAAATTAAAGTCATCTTGTGGCGCAGGAAGGCTTCACAGCCCTGAACGTTCCCGGGAAAGAAACCTGGAAGTACAGGAAATCATCAGAAGGAGTGCAGATGAGCCTCTCTGGTTGTTTTCATTGAAACGTATTTTGTGTAAAACAGTTACATGGGATATGTAAACATCACTGCCATTATAATCTCTGAGATGTTTTCTCACAGTAAACTGGACTTCCTCTTTCATACCACTAAGCATAACAAGCTGATGTGACTTGAGGCATCAACTCTGAATGAGCAAGCAGCTTAAAGACAAAAATGAAGGTCCCAACACCTACCCTTAGCAAGCCGTTCCAGTCGTTTTCCATGCTCTGGTGGGACGACATACCTAAGCAGCAACAAAAGTACAGACATATTAAATAAGATGATAATCATGATGATGATTGTGATGCTTACATCAGAGACAAACATGCCTCCCCCAATCTGTGGATGAGCTCTCTGCTTTACTTTAAGTAATAACTACATAAAGGGAAAATCTCAACAACTGATACTTTCATCTTCACAAAGGTCATTATTTATTACACAGTTATTGTAGTATTATAGCTGTATTAATTAATGTATTACATCAATGAACAATTATTAATAACACAGGAATAGTTAATCTATGTGTTTTAAAAATCTGAATGCATTATTACCATCAAAAATAAAGCTGAAAGAACACAGTCTTAAAACATTTTTTCCCTGCCCACCAGTCTCTTCTTGTAAATGTGAACACTACATATGTATGTTCATATTAATTTGTTCAAACAAAGTTGAGGTTTTGTCAGTGACTGTACCAGGACTTCGGCTCTCCAAAGTGCAGGTAGTTGATGCTGTATAGATCCATGTCTTCTGTGTGCCACGCAAAGGCGCTCTTCCACATCCCAAAGTACAGGTACGGGGTGTTGACGCCCTTGATCTTGATGCCACTCTCATTCTCCACAATGTCCAGGATAGTGTTGAGATGACCGATGTTCCATTCAGTCACATCCTGCAGGGAAGGATTCACAGGAGGCTGTAAGTCAGGACGATATAACTGTAAGTACAGTGCTGTGAAAAAGTGTTTGCCCCCTTCGTGATTTCTTAATTTTTTTTGCATATTTGGCACACTTAAATGTTTCAGATCATCAAACAAATTTTAATATTAGACAAAGATAAACCAAGTAAATACAAAATGCAGTTTTTAACGAAACATCACCAAGTCCACCTCTGAATGCTTGAAAACCCTCAATGTGGCTGAATTAAAACAATTCTGCAAAGAAGTGTGGGCCAAAATTCCTCCACAGTGATGTGAAAGACTCATTGCCAGTTATCGCAAACGCCTGATTGCAGTTCTTGCTGCCAAGAGTGGCACAACCAGTTATTAGGTTTGGGGGCAATTACGTTTTCACATAAGGCCAGGTAGGTTTGGATAGCCTTTTCCCCTAAATGAAATCATCATTTAAAAACTGCATTTTGTATTTACTCGGGTTATCTTTGTCTAATATTAAAATTGGTTTGATCTGAAACATTCAAGTATGACAAATATGCAAAAAAGGCGGGCAAATACTTTTTCATGGCACTGAGCTTGTGAGCATAAAACTGAGATGTTTTATCATTTTTAATCTTAGTTTGTTTTTTGTTTGTTTGTTTGTTTTTAAATCTGTCTGTGAGAACGATGGCATCAATGATCGATTTACTAGCCCTTGGTTTTATTTTGAAAGTTCAGTCATTGCTAACGAGCTAGCCCCAGAGCTTCACAACTGGTGTTTTCCTACCAGTTTGACAGGTTGCTGTTGTGATGGTCCTCAATATTATTCAGCTGCTTCTCCAGAGAGTCTCTCTTTCTGTAGTCAGACAGAGTACAACTCCTTGGACTGCAGCTGGCAACGGTAATCTTTCTGTTCTGGAGATCTGTTGTGAGCTGGAGGGCCAGTCTATTCAGAACCTGCAGCAGGTGAAGAGCTGGTTCATGTGCTGCTACTCTAAGCTTACCGAGGCTGCACAACAGAACAAGGACAACCAGCTGCAGTCCACGATGCTCATGCTGGAGTGCATCCGCAGAAAGAGAGGCTCTCCGGAGAGGCAGCTTATAACGCTCAATAATTTGTCACAAAATACTCAGCTAAATAAAATATTAGTAGAGGAGAAACTAATAAACTGAATTATTTAACAACAGATATGTGTATGCACAAACCCCGCTTCCCTACCACAAACAGAATCCAAATCTGTGGGAAACATCGTTAAAGGTTTGTCTTAATGCAGTATGAAGATGTGTGTGAGTTCCATGTATGCAGCCTATCATTACTCACTGGATCATAAAGTGTTCCACTGACATCAGCCCCGTAAAGCGGAGGGTTAAAGGTCAGATTCTTCCAAAACTTCCTTTCCAGCTCATCAAAATCCACACATCGTGGGCTGCAGAATCTACAGAGAGAAATGTTTTCAGATATTCAGAAAAGTCTGAGGAGAGGTCATACAGTCACTGTGTGAAACCCATTCATCAGTTAACTGAGGTTTCACTAAGTATACTGACTTGTCCATGTTGGAGGTCTTGCGGAATTCGTGGACAGTCATTGGCTTCTTCTGGATGTTGTACTGTGTGAACAGACCTGACTGGCCGGTGACCACCTGCTGGATAGGAGCGGGGATCACCAGGTCATCGATATCATCATAAGTCTTTCTGGGTTTCCAGCCTTTAGGAGGAATAACCTGCAAAAGACCAGCAGCACAGATGAGAGATGTTCAGAGCAGCTGCCAAAGCTTCTAAGCTACAGAAAATGTTGTTTCTGGCACTAGTACTACACCAAATTTCTCCTCCTTTTTAAATATTATTATTTAAATTAAGTTATATAGTATACATTTTTCTATTTGTCTAATTCTTTTCTGTACATATTTTAATAACTGATGGAAAGGGTGTGGACTGATATATTTGTGTATATTTAAAGATGAAAAGAGGAAGTATGGATACGATTCAGTGTACAAGTTATGTTATTCTAATGAGTGGCTGTAAATACACATCTTTAAATCTTGGTACAGTAACATATCTCCCTTTATATTTACCTTTTCAGAACGTATATATTTCAACATAAATGTTATAAGTACATTTTAAGGTAACTAAAATGATACTTAAAAACTTTGAATACTTACAATGTTAAAGAAGATCAGTTAAGCTCAACTTCCTGTTAGGTTTATTTTTTCACTAGCAGCAAAGTTTCACATGTGAACCTCCTTAAACTAATGGACAGGAAACACTTGGCTTGTGACTTGCATCACTTAAGACAGGTGACGTGGACTTGCTCCAAAAGACTTTATTTGTGTTTGGTTCAAAAGGCTTATAGCGGTTCTGGTATAAAGACATTATCAGTGATTTCTCTGCATTCCAAACACCTGACAAAAGACAGAACTGACTCACTTTTGCCATCCCAGCTCTGTGCGCTCCTTGTGACTCCATAAAGGCAATGTAACGGCCAAAGTCCTTGAACTCCTCTTTGGAGGGGGTGAACGTCATTACCCTGGAGCCCACGTTTTGGGGTGGCGTGTCTGTGGTCATTTCGGGAGTGTTATTCGGACCTCAACTCTGGAATGACATGAACATGATCATGAAAACATCTTGTCTGTTTGTCTGACAGTTATGCGTACATTCAGACAGCAGAACACTTAGTGTCAATGGACAGCATCACAGGAGCCAATCAGCTTCTTTGAGCAGTCTTGTTTTTTTTTGTTGAAACTTGCCTGTAGCTGTTGTTACTATATAGTTTTTTTTGTTATGTACTCTGGGAGTATATACACACACACACAGTGAAATTCTGCACGGCTCTTCAGTTAACTACAGGAAACCAGTGACGCGTCCTCTCGTGTATCTAACTGATCTGCTGCAGTGATCACAAACTCCACAACCACTGACATTTAGCAGATCTCAAGCATCACCACAGGTTCACAGTTCCTCTTTTAAAGTCTGTGACCCCGTCTGAATCAGCTCTGTGCCAACACTTGACAAACACATTGCTCAAGTTGCTCTTCCATTTAGATGTTAGTGGAACTAGGGCTGGGTGATAAAACAATAACAATAATTATTAGTATATAATTTTCTTTAATAAAAACATAAATGTTCAGTAAAAAAAATGGATGTATGTGCAAAAAGATTCTGTGTATCCTATAAGGATGAAGACACTATCAGCAAGGAAGATCACTCAGCTTCAGTTAGGAGCTATTTTCGCTATTTACAATATGTCACAAAACGGTACATTATTCATTAATGTAGCAAACATCATGCATTTATTGAACTTTTAAAACATGTCTTTTTACAGGGGATTTCCTTGAACTTTAAATATAAGTCAAATTATAAACAATATGAATAAATTAAAAGGAGAAAAAGAAAAAAAAATAGGTCAAGGCCATGGGGGAACTCATGGTTGCCTGCTTAGGCTCTGACTAGCGGTGTTTTTGACCACAAAGCCTGTCTTGCAAGGGCAACCATTGATACCTGCTGGCCCACAGTTTCCACAGTGGGATATCTATGGTTGCAGGTGGGGGTGACGAGAGGCCCAGGCGGCAGCAGACTCACACACCCTGGGAGGCCTGCATGGCCTCCATGGGGAGAACTATGGAAAGCTGAAGTCAACAACCAACCAGCACCCTTCAGAGATAAACGCAGACAAACCGTTAATGATCCTGCAGATCCTTATCGCAACCCTTACTTCTGAAAAGACTGTGTTGACCAAAGGCTATATTTCTGTCATCTTCGGCTTGAGATGAACTAAACAGTGGTGAGTGAGTCTGGGCTTTTAGGAAGGGGTAAAATTGTGCATGATTTTTAAAGGCGAGCTTCACAGCAAAATTGAATGCAAAAACTTTGTAATTTTATCCTGATTATATTGTTTTCATAATTGTTGACAGCCATAATCGTAAATGAAATTAAATCCCTACACAGGAAGTAATAAATTATAATCTCAAAGCTGTGTTGGTGCTTATACACTCAACAAGCACCAAGCCTGCCCCCATTAGCAATCAGCAGTTTGCAGCCTCTGAACTGAAAATAAATGCTTATTTGACATTTCTCATAACTACTGATATCAGCTAAGACAGTTTTGGCCATACCACCCAGTAGGGGTGGGCGGATCGATCCAAATATCGATAGTATCGATACAACGTTGTTATTGGTATCGGATCGATAATAGCATGATAGGATCGATGCTTTAGTTTGTTTCTCTCCTCCAAGTTCAGTACATTGCTCCCGTTCATCAGAAAGTAGACATGTCTCCGCTCCTCTCATGCAGGCACACTTTGCTCCACCCCCTGCTCTGCGGTGTTTAGTTGTCCTGCGGTCACGTGACTCAGGGGCACTGAGCAGAGACTTGTAGGCTGCAGTGAGTGAGAAAGCGGAGCATCTTGTAGAGGTACTTTACGGCTGTAAATGAAAACATTGCAAACAGTGATGCGTGTTGGAAGGAAATTCTCTGCTGTGGCAACACCACCAACTTATATAAAGACATGAAGGCCACAAAAAAGAGAACTTTGTCCCGGAATGAGCAGCAAAAGAAATGAAGAGAGGAGGAGAGAAATCCCTCAGACAGACCCAGACCCCCGGCACAGAGTCAGACATCACTGTCACAGTCCTTTCAGAGAGACTAACCAGGTAGCTCATATAGTGGTGAAAGTCATGTTTCAGTCATGACAGATGTCAGATCTTCAGCATTAGTTAATGTTAAAGTGTTATTGGTCATCGTAACTGTTACTTCAGCAGACTGATTACCTATAGACTATATTCAGACATTCAAATAATATATTCAGCCCACTTGTGTTAAATAAATTATTGTATTGGAACATGAATTATGAAAAATGCCTTAATATAATAGCCTTTTTGTGTTGACTGTCTAGTCTATTTTATTTATATAGCGCATTTAAACAACAGAAGTTGACCGAAAGTGCTTTAAAGACACATTTACATTCCAGGTCTCCAAAAAATCCAGTTTCAAAATACATGAGGTGTGTTTGGTTGTGTTAACTAATTATTGATGATTAATCTCATAAATCATGACACACTGCTCTATCTACATAAGCTGCCTTTATAACTCAAATGTATCGGTATCGATATCGGCAATACTGGCCCTGTATTTACTTGGTATTGGATCTACAGCCTAGTTTCAGGTTTGTGAAAACAGAAAAACTTTAACCAAACCTCCACCTTAAGTAGTAATAATAAGCAATAAACCGCAATTGACTAGTTTACTACCAAAAAAAGAATCCAGTAAACTCCAAATGTAAATACTTTAGCTTAACGATGTGCATCACAAAAAATCGCTTTCCAAGTACACAATTAACTTTTAGCTAATGGCAACACTCTACACTCTGGTTTAACGGACTTCACCAGAAGACTTGAAGGTCCGCTGTGATTGGACACAATCCTGACTCAGTCTTATCCTCGGCTTGTGATTGGCTCAGTAGAACGTCAATCACACACCATGGCCCACTTACAGCGATGCTCCTCGGAAAAATATTTAGCTAGTCCGCTAGCTAACATGCTAACTGCAAGATAGATTGTTCTGCGTCTCCTAGAATTAAAAGTTAAGTCAGCAAAAAACAAAACCACCCTCATATTCAGGAATAATCACCAAGTAGCTAACATTTACAGACAGCGCAGGTCGCACCGTCAAAACTAGTAGTAGTTTATCGCAGAAGTGTGCTGCGGACTCGGAGATCTGACAGCTGCTAGCCAACTAGCAAACATGGCTTGTTGCTCACCGTTAGTTTCTCATGCAAAATTTTAGCAGTTACTCCTGCTTCCCTTAAAGTGAGCTACTTCACAAGTGACAAACTTTAACTTACACACGCTGAAATGTAGGGGAGTTGTTTTCTCTCCGATCACAGGTAACAGAGTAGAAATACGGACAACATCAGTCCGGCTAGAAAAGACAGTCCTCCATTATTCCAGTGACGCATGCCCAGTGTGTGTTTGTTTACACAGCGCGCATGGAGGAGGGGCTTCCGTAGTCTCCCAGCTAATCACAACGCCCTGTTTTCCCACACCACGCCCCTCTGTTTTAATTATTGAGAGCTCAGCTGATGAATGAGGCAGGACCTGTTTCCCACTCTCAGAGATTAAAAGCAAACTGAAGAGATTCTGATGTGTTATTTTGCTGTCAAATTACTAGAGGTTCTGTATCAACTTATTTAAGTATTACTGAAGTGACTTTAACTTAAACCCTATCCAAACTTCCATTTATTAAATCTAAATCAAACTGTTAAATTGTTTTTCCAGTGGGCTGCATGAAAATATGAATTTCCCTGTTCGAAACACACAGAGTTGATAGTCATCCAGGTCTGCAGCAAGAAATTCTCATCCCTAATGAAAGCTATACGTTGGTGACTTAAAAATACCTACCTCAGTTTACAGAGTAATTTGCCTGCTGTCGTATACAGGTGGTTGAAAGTAAAGCAAAGGAACAACCTGAACCTTTGACCCCTACAGTGCGGGGATCTGGTGGCACCATTCTGCTGTCAGAGGCATTTTGTTAATATGCAAAATGCCCCCTTAGAGGCCAGTGTCACTGCAAATCAATGCAAAATTGTTCTGAGTGATCGCATTACTATCAACACACCAAATAAAGGAAAATGTTATGGAATAATTCTCCAGTAGAGACTTGGAAGATGATATATTGCCAATATATTGTTTTTCCTTTAATTTGTCATCTCTCTGTATTTTGTTTAGGTGACTAACTGGAGTGACAATCTTCAAAAAAATTACAGATTATTTTTATCTTATCTTATCTTATCTTAAAAATCCCCAGCTAGCATATAAATAACCATCTTTTCAGAAGAAGAAATGTTATGACCTTTTCAATCACAGCGGTGTTCACCAAAATGGCAACATAAAAATGTAGTTTGTGCTTTGTCCTCTCTCTACCTGTACTGTTCTGAGCTGCATGTTTGGTGTTTGTTGTTGAGCCTCATTTTTGTCTTTTCTTTCTCTTTTCCCCCCATTGAGCCATGGCAGATGGCTGACTCTCCCTGAGCCTGGTTCTGTCAGAGGGGTTTTCCTGTTAAAACAGTAAGGATCCTTGGATCATTGGGCTCCTCTCTATAATACTGTAAGGTCTTTACTTTACAATGTGTAAAGGGCTTTATTGTTGTTAATTGATGCTATATTAAATAAACAAATACATAAATAAAAACATCTCTATGAAATAGAGTAAATATGAAGTGATTTGTTTCTTATGCTACTCCTGAAATGTATGTAACCTCACCCAGAGTTAATCCTTTGTAGTTAGCTAATATAACTTAGTATTCCTGAATATTATTTTCACAGAGAAAAATTGGATATCCTTTACAGTGTTTATTTTTAATAATTTCCCACAGTTTTATTGTCTTTTTACCCCAGATATTCAAAGTTAACAATGCTGGGAAGATGAAAAGTCCCAGTGGAGGAACACTCTTTTCAGCCACTGTTAATAATTACAGTTCTGAAGTGCCTATGGGATTTCCTCTTTAGGTGACTTTACACTTTGTAACTATGATTGTTATAAACGACCTAATATTTAAACAGTTAAAAGACTTCGTACATAGGAGTGTATTACTAGTCAGAATTTTTACCTTTGATACTTTAAATACATTTTGCTGATTATGCAAAATGTATCTTTTTCTTTTCACAATTGTGACTACAGGACTTTATTTGTCCATTTGGAAAGCTTTCAAGGTATTACTACACACTAATTTTGTAAATCATAAACAGAATCTCCTGATCCTCTGAATTTACTTTAATGAACTTTTACTTATACTGTATAACCTTTTTTATAAATCTGAAACACCATTGAACAGGCAGATGAAGACAGTAAAGCAGAAGCACTGCTTTATTTTTTACCCATCAGTCCTTGGTCCACTGGGTGTCACCTCACGCCACATTTTCACAAGAAGTGAAAGAAGTCACTGCTTTTATATGAAAAACCCAACAATTCAACTTTATTAACATCAAGGTTTTGAAGACATTTTTTCTCTGATTTTAATAGAAAACAGATCGTTTATACAACAGTTAGGACCCCTACAGCACAACTATGTGAAATGAATCCTTTAAGTGGTCCACGTCATCCAAAAACCACCTCACTATGTCTTTCAGTGAAAACCACAGAGATGTACCAATGAACAATGATGTTGCTCTCCGAGTCTGCAACACAGTGATAAAAGAGGTGAGTTATCCGCAATGGGGATCCAGTTTATCTGCTTGTGTGTCCTGTCAGTGATAAGCCATGTATGCGATGAGGAGGTCATGAGATGAGTGAATATGTGGGGGATATGACTTTCTTGTACTGTAGGATGTCAGAGTCCATACTCAGTGTGCTTTACAACAACCGGGCTGTTTTTGTACCAACACAATGTGGGGAATTTTTGTGAAATGAGTATGAGCGTCAGAAACCAGGTTGCATGTCACAACAGAGAGTATTTTCAGGTAGGCAAAGTAACTTACCCCTAATGTTAAAGGGGGGATATTCGGCTTATTTCCAGCACCATTTCCTTTTTTTTTTAGTTTGGAGTCCACTACAGGAGCATTGTATGATTTACAGTTTTAAAAAAAAATCCTTATTTATCTCATACCCAGACAGCAATAAATGTTTGGCCCAAATGTGGCCAAACATTTATTGAAACTGGCACATGCAGTTTTCTATGAGCCACATTTGGCCTTGGGTGATGAACCTGACTCAGGGTGAATCTGGTTGTCTCAATTCAGGCACAGATCCACCTTATATGGACAAGATGTCAAGTGTTTTTGTGACATTTGGGCCCCATCTGGCCCACACAATACTTGCTATAACTCGTGTTAAGCCCAGCTCATGACTTTTGGTCCATTCCTGGTCCACACAGCTTCAGCCAGTCCTGAAACTGAGGTGTATATATAGACCAGATTAGGCCCAGATGTGTCTGCTATCTAGCCGTCTACCCCTCATTTGAGCCTCTGTCTGGTAATGTTAACTCTTGCCATTTTAAGTTCCCCCGCTCCAACAAACTTAAAACAATATTACCCCATCATCAGTTGTAAACAATCCCAAAGAGCTGCATTAGGCCAGAGTGTGTGCAACAGTTTCACGTAGGCAATTTCTTATTGTCATGTGAAAACATAGCAACCTAGAAAGATGAGCTTTGTAACATGTTCTTAATATTATGGAAGTGTCTATTTTAACCCAAACCCTGACTTAATTGTAAAAACAAGATCCCAAACAGGACTCAAACACAAGTCTCCTTAGTAAAAGTCATTTCTTATTATGCAGATTTCTGTCGCTCTTTCAAAGTGGAAACACTCCTCCTATATGTCTTTTCAGCAACATGGCACTACCACCAGACTCTTGAACTTTTTAGCTGGTGAAAGAGGATACCTACTGGTAATATCTATGGGAGTCTTAAGAAGCAATAACAGACATGTACTGATTGTTTTAATTCTAGAAGCCTGCTGAGGGGCAGCACCCAGTGCAGAATCTGAATGGACAGCAGGAACATCTGCAGTGATAAAAATTATAAGAGGACATCTGTTTGGTAAATTGTACACTCATTTAGTCTTTAAATTTAAAGTGTGTATAAAATGTCTTCTATATACATGTATATGTCTGTTAATAAGTGCAAGGCAGGATTCACACACAGGCTTTGCTTAAACCAGAGCTGATCTAGAAAGCCATTCCACATTCTACCAGTCCCACTTTACAGAAACTGGTTGCAATTCATCTGGGGGTGCTCAGTAATTAGAACTGAATGGACCTAAATGCCTAAAATAGACAAAAAGCCCACATTTTACCTTACTTTTCACACAGAGTACTCTCAAATTGTAGAATAGTGATAGTAAGAGATAGAAATAGTTCATATTATTTACTTCTCCTTCATTCTGACATTGAACACAACTTGTACAAGCAACTACCTTGCTGTCTTGGGATATTTTCATAATGTGATTTGATTGGTGATGTGAACTGACTGACAAGCTGACATTAGCTGGGGATTACATTTGTATATGTCTGCATCGTTACTTGAAATTTTGGCCACATTTAATAATAAATATCCCACACTGTAAAATTATATATGAGACAGAAGGGAAAAGCAGAGGGTAATGAATGGGCATGTTTTTTGTGATCTAATGACCACCTACATTTCAGTTAATGCTTTAAAATTCAGATGTTAACTGTGTTGCATTTTAAAGTATCAACAGGTTGGATGCAATTTTTTCCCATTTAAAAAAAAAAAACAAAAAAAAAATTCCTATATGCAGACCCACACCAACAACGATGAACTGATTGCTGTGTATGTACTGTGTGATGTGTGTATCCTCTGTGCCATAGACTCCATTATTGTCCAAACAATATATATATAAAAAAAAAAAATCACACTTTTGTACTGACTGACCTGTTGCTTCAGTACCATGAACACACACAGTTTATTTTGACTTAATTACACTTTAATCATCCTGCTGAGCTAAATATTAGGAGTTGATTATTCCGCCACTGAAAATAGTCCCTCAAAAACACACCAATAAATCACTGAATCAGTTTTAGAACTGACAAAATTTCCATAGGAACCTGTGCACCCTAATGCTGTTGGTCTTTTCATGGCATCTGCTGACAATAACAGAAATACAGTATGACGCTAGATTAATCCCTCACGGTTAAGCAACAAAACCAATTTTGTTAAAATTCATCACAGAATATTGTCTACTCTTTCCCATGGTTTGTCTTTTGTTCTGTTTGTTGTTTGTGGTCTCTCTCTTTTCTCTTCTCTTTCCCATAATCCTCCCAGTGGGTAGTGGTATATGGCTGCCCCTCCCTGAGCGTGGTTCTGTTGGAGGTCTCTTCCTGTGAAAAGGGAGTTCTTCCTCCCTATTGTCACCAATGCTGCTCGTAGGGGATCATCTGATTGTTGGGGTTCTCTTATGTTTTTAACTTATAATATAAAGCACCTTGAGACCTTTGTTGTGAGCTGGTGCTATATCAATAAATTGTAATTTAAGTATTGGATTAATGCTCTCAACAAACCATCTCATCGTAAAGTGGGGGATGAAGTTCATTCCTTGTGTCAAAATTTCTTTTTTTAAGTATAGACCATGAGATCTGCATTTGACGTCACACTTATTTCACAAAAAAAACTCATGAACAGGCCATCTGTGTTAGTCTACCTGAGTCCACAACCTCCAAGAGCTCCATTATACTTTTGCTGAACGTCTCCAGATCTCTGAAGTCTTTGACAACATTAGTTAATGACAACAAACTCTGTACATGCTTGCAGTTCTTCAGATGTGATGAGTCTTTGCACATTTATAGCCGTAATTTATTTCATACTGCAGGCCACAAACCATATTTGCTCATTTGATCTGTTTGGTAAATATCATCATTCTCCAAGTTTCCCTCTAAATAAGATCAGCTGAGTAACGATAACATTAGAATATCATATCTATTGTATAAAATAAAAAAAAAAATCATTAGCAGCTGTGAGTATACGTTGTCCAGTATTAATGACTTGGAGCATGTTGAAAATACACGTCCTCTAATAAAAATAAGAAAAATAAGATAGGTAAATTAAGAAAAGACCTATTAAGATGTATAATAACCAGTGTAAGTGATCACAAAATAAACTCTAATGATGAATAACAACATAGTAATGATGGATATAAATGAAAGTAACAGAAAAATAGTTTTTGCTATTTAGAGGAGGCAGAAATTGGGGAGTGGTGGGAATGAGGCATGAGTACAGTACGAGTCTTTCAGGGTTGGTTTTTGGGAGGTTTTGGTGTGGGATCTGTGGCAGAATCATGGCACCAGTCCAGGAGGAGGAGGTCATCACACCGCCTCTCCTCTTTCCGTTAATCTCTCCTGATTCCTGCTGTGGTCATCTCCTCATCAGTCCTCCTCGTAGCCTCCTCATCAGCCCGCAGGGGCCAATGGAGCAGAGTGGATGTGGCTCAGAGGAGACACAAATCTCCTCCGAGGCCATCTTTCTGGGTAGGGTTATGTTGCATAGTGATCAAAGCTTCCCAGGTACTCCAGAGCAGCCCGGTAGCACAGCTGGTACTGATCCTAGAGACACAAAATATTTTTTAATCAGTTCATAAGTAGGATTACAGCAGAAATAAAGCCGTAGAGTAAAATGAAGTTCTTTTCATGTGGAACTTCAGGTTCACCTTTGCTGAGCTGCAGCAGTTTATAATGTAAATATGACACAAACAGAAGTCCTGTTTTGAAGCCTCCAGCTGACCTTTTATTGTTTTGAAACTGGACATTACGTGTGAGGGGTGGATCTTACTGGGAAACTGAGAGACACTGCATGCTCATACAGTAGCAACTTGTCAATCACAAACTGCTTTTTTACCCTGCTATAGAACGCATCAGTGCCCGCACACTTTTTTAAGGGCTCTGGTTCCTGAGGTGAATTTCCCATTCATTTTCTCCACTGATGTTTCAGAAAATCCTTATATAAAGACTTCTGAGCCTTGAACCAAGCCAACCAACTATGATGTGATCCATGACCATAAAAAGATCTGATTTGGATCCAAAAAAAAAAGGAAAAGGAAAAAAAGGCAAAAGTACAAGACTATGTACATAATTACATAGTCTGGATGAGTAGTGAAGGAACTACTCATCCCATAATGCATTGCAAATCCCAGATTCAACAGCAAACAACTTCCAACCTTCTTAGATTTAATCCTTTTCATTGTCACAGTGTTGTATAACAATAGTTTTATATATATTTTGTAGTTTGTGTTGTGTGTGTAGTAAAGTATAGCCTAGTTATTGATATGGTACAGTGCTTCATTCTTGACTGCAATGACCGCTCTCGCCGTTTCTGAAATTTCGCGCTCACTAAGCGACCTGATATTTGCGAGTTTAAACATTTCCATGGTAACAGCAACCTCCACCAATCAGAGACGTCGCTGTTTCCATTCAGGATTGTGGGTAGAGTAGTTATTTTCCGTGACATTGTTAATAAAACACTTTTTTGTTAAAAGAAGGTTGATATCATACAGACTTGGGGTTTCTACAGGAGCACATACCATTGTTTCACAATTTCATAGCTTGTAGTAAGTCTACTTTGGATGGTTACAACACTATAGCTCTTAATCAAAATCCCTATGGAGAAAATGAATTGGATTTTTACTTCCAGAACCTCACTGTTGAGCTCTATTCTAAAGGTGACCATCATTTATGGTCCCCTTTAGAGTAAGATCATGATGTATTCAACAAGACTTCAAACTAGTGACCAAGACCATAAACTTATTAATAAAGTTTTTACTGAGTTCACAGATCAAGTGAGGTGTAGCGTCAATTTGTCAGAGACTTCTATACAATCTGACTTCTTTCTGCCTCCAGTGGAGTGCCCCCCTGGTGGTCATAAGAAAGAATGCAGATTTAAGGCAAATCCATATTGAGTTCATTTTTCAGGTCTGGAAGCTACGTCAGAGACATTATAAGGAGGAGTCATGGCACTCAGAGAATCCTGAATAGAAATCAGGGGGAGAATTCTGTAATGCGAAAGTTGGCAGTTGTCCCACCCTAGCCTCAAAGAGTCATTCAACAGCCAAACCAATAAACGTATGAGCTAATCATGTTGCACTGATGCATGTGCACAACAGAGGTTTACAACAGTGTCAGCTGTGTATTGTGGCACACATATCAACTCATTTTCTTACTGATGTAGGTCTGTGTACTTAGCAGTTATTTTTGGCTTACTGTATCCATAACATCAGTCAGCATGGTGTTTGTTCAGTGCTCTGGTGGGAGGAGCTAGATACTTTGATTGTGTCAGCACAGCTGTAAATGAAACCGTAGCTTTGTGAATACGTAGTTAGAAGTATAGCCCAAATATGGCTACTGGGTGGGAAGACTTGTTTCTAAAAAGACGTTAGCTTTCTCCATTCTTTTATTTACAGTATACTGTCTATGAGTATGACCCTAGTGATGAATGCCCCACCATCACAGTGATACCTCTGTCTGCACCATAGCCGGCCTCTGAGTTCGGAGAGTCTTGACGGTCTGGAAGAGGTCGACAACTCCCTCGTACCTCATCCTTTCCAGGACGATGCTCAGGGTGATAAACACACCAGTCCTCCCAACACCAGCACTGTTGAACACACATTATTATTATTAGACTGAAATTACAAAAAGTTTATCACATACATAAAAACTATAAAGTACACACTAAATCATGCCAGGACACCACTTAAAGCTGCTTATGTTCTGTAAAATCAGAACAAAACAGATATTGACAACCTAACTCAACCGATTATACACTCTCTTAAATACACACAGGTTACCTGTCTAAGTTACATGTCTAAGTTACCTGCAGTGAACAGTGATTGGTCCATCTTGTCCGAATTGCTCTTTAGTTTTATGGACTTGGCCAATGAAGTCGATGAATCCCTCCCCGGTTTTTGGCACTCCTTGCTCCGGCCAATCGGTGAACTGAAACTGCCTGATGGTCCTCGACTGACCATCCTGATCAATATGCAGGGAAATGGACACAGAAAAAAAAAAGATAAATAGCTCATGCAGAAAGCTACAGCCCTCTCCTGTTAGCTATAAAGAGTGTAAGAGTGAGGTGGAGTCACATTCCTGCTGCTGCTAAAAGAGAACCTACTCGAGCGTCTGTGACTTTGAACTCTCGCAGGATGTACTGAGGCATGTTGTACTCAGCCATGGGGTCCACAACAAAGTACTGGTAACGTGCAGAGCGCTCGGCGGGCCAGTACTGATGGCACTTTTCCTGAAGGATGGAGGTAGGAGATGGGTCACAAAATGTGTTTCATGTAATCAGCATATCTGACTTTGTGTTTTAACAACACTGAAACCAAAATGAAACTGTTGTGATTATAAAGCTTGTAGAAATTAGGCAACAGATTAGTGTTGTAAAATGGGCAGTGACTTCTGTTGCTGTTGGGCTGCTATTGGCCACCAAACTTATTTTCCTTCTGTGCACTGTGTAAGCACCCACTACACATCAAACAACTTCAATATTTGCTGATAAACTAAAGCAGTGTTGCACTTCGACATCTGCTTCTAGAAGGACTTAACACAGACTATTATTATTGTTTTTTTGTTGTTTTTTTTTACATGAAAGTAATGAGCTATAAATACCTGACTGCATACGCCACTTTTAGACACCTTGATGTTAGCTCTAAGTGCATTTAAATACACAGCATGGTATTTTCAAGTGTATTGAATTTATATTTCTAAATGCATATCTGCCAACAAAATAATAAGCAATGCAATTTTAAGAGTAAAACAAAATCTTTGCCAAAAAGTACTTTTCAAATACCAGTAGTTTAAAAAACACAACTGTATTTAGTGCAAAATCACAGCCAGATGTTCTAAGCATAGCCTATTATGTCTTAAGTATTGATCATTATAGTCTATAAAATATAATTGTACTTTGGGAACTAAATATTAACAGTAAATACAGTATCTGCAGGTTTTGTCAAATTCTTTTGAGCCCTTTAAAAAACAGATTTAGCGAACTGTAGACACATTTCATGTAACTTCAAATAAAATAATCACTTTTAATCATGCTAAAAACAATGGACCAAATTCTATCTTAAAATGCATCCAACATTCATATACACTGTGCCTCTTTTTCTTTTGAGAGCCATTATCATCATTTTTTATTCCAAATTAGCACATTTACACAGTTCTGCCTGGTGTAGAGAAATGACTCAGAACTTGAATTGTTTTCAGTGTGTTGTAACACTGGTTTATATTTAACAACATTACATGAAAGAAGGCGTAATTGTGATGTATTACCCGTCCCATCTCTCTAAGTTTGGTGAGCATCACTACGATGGTGGAGTTGTGTTCCCACAGCATTCTCCAGAAGTCCTCTGTGGTCTCGGCTAACGGGCCCTGGGTGGCCATGTAGGCTTTCTGCTGCCTGCAAATTGAAACAGAGACACACAGTCTGTGTTTACTCCTCTGGGCTGCAGCAGCTCCGCTTGCTGTTATTTGGGTTCCATTTCAATTTTCTTCCACTTCAGCCCTGCTTCAGAAATTTATTTTTCTGCAATGAAAATAGAGGTGGTAGCAGATAAATAATGTCACTCTGATGCCCACTCATATCATCAGATAGCAGACAGCAATCATAAAGCTTTAGTTTATTTTGTACTAACTGTGCTCGGATGAGTTTGGACATGTACAGTTTTATGAAATTTAGCAAAGAACTCTTACTGTCCCTTTTTCCTTCTGTTGTGCTGGCAGAGCTGACTGAAACACGGGCCAGTCGGATCCTAAAACAGCCTTCATAAAAGTTTATTTCATATTTTAAGGATTTTTAAACATCAGACACATATCAAGATAAGTGCCTCTTATTTTTCATTAGGAGAAAGATGACTATATAGTTTAAATGTAGAATTTAATATACTTGCTGCCTATAAATACTGCTTATCTGAGATTTGAAGGAAGTTTTTAGTGCACAGGGGTAAAATCCAGCAGCAACCACTGGGGTTAAAAAATGAAGCCCAAGTGTTAAAAACTGTAGTTCCTCTAATGACCACTTAAGGCTGCCTCCAGAAGTGAGTCAGTCCCAACAGACTCATGTTAAAATGCCCAGTTTTACAGCAGAAACAAGCCTGTTTACAGCCGGGTGCAAAAAACAAAAAAAAACAAAACAGTTTTGATCTCTATAGCTAAATTCCTCCTTTATAAGAAATGCAAAGGAGGTGAATTTTTACATAACTCGCACAGTTTGGATACTGTTAATGCTTAATGTTAGGGGTGTGGCTGCTGTAGCTGTTAGCAGTGGCTGTGTCCATTTTTTTATATAAAGTCTATGGTTCAAACTGAACATAGACTTTAGACTGATGTCTCTCAACTGTTTTGCTGCCCCCCGCTGGATTCAGCTCCCCTTGAAACTTTGACTTGCCAGCACCACTAATCTGAAGATTTTAATTTTTTCCCCCACTGCCTTTAATGAACCTGTTTTTACGGCACAATTTTGCATTTTACATTTCACTTTTTTAGTTTTTTTTTTTCTTACTGCGTGGCCTCTTGATTGAATTCACCCCTACCTAATTATCCCCCTCCCTGGTGTGTATACAGTCTTTGTCAGGTCATCTTCTATTCTCCCTCCAGTTCCCTTGCCTATCTTTGTTTCTCCAGTGCATTTGTTCTCTTCTTCTTGTGTTTTGATTTAGTTAGTTGTTAATTTTTTCCTGCCATCACTTTGCAGCCCTTATTCAGTTATTAAACTACCTTTTCTCATCTCACAACCTGCCTCAATTCCTGTCTGGACTTGGGTCTACTTTGGGAACATTATTAGTATCATGACACTTTCTGTTTTAATTTTCCTTTTGAGTATCATGCTTTTGCTTGTCTCTGGTTTTAAAAAAATCTCTCTCATTATTCTTATCTTTTTTTTCCTGATTGCGATTCATTGAAGTTGAAATCAATGTGTATGAGTTGCCTTGCCAGATAATCACCAGCTGCCCCAAACTAATTTTACCTGCCTTCTTATGTCCGTTAATAATACCCATCAGTGGCTCCATTCCCAAAGAAATCTGTAATTAACCAAAAAACATCAAACACCAGCTGATCCCAGGGGTTTTGGTCCACTTGGGGGTCTGGGTCTATGGGGTGGTGGCCCACTTTGCCTGGCTGGTTCTTATACATGTAACCTGATAAATAAGACAAAACAGCTTCAACTCTTGCTTGCTCCATTAAAAATATGTAATGGACATACAGACGTACATCTGCCTAAAATGTTCATTAGGAATTACAGTCATGATTTTTCACAGGTTGTGAGGCTGCAAAAATAACAGAATTTATCCAATTTACTTGGAGTTAGCCTTCACCACATCCCTATAAGAGCTTCTAGTTCCAGGCAATGACATCCCACAACTGTTGAACGAACCTCTCAGGTGTTAAATATTTAATTGCACACAACCCTTTAAAGTAAATTTGATGAGTCAGCTGCTGCTAATGTGTGCACTGATTTTTAAATAGTTTTGCTTGAACACATAGCCTTTTTAACAGCACTGTTAAAATGACAGATGCCACCCCAGCTGCTCTGCCAGGCTCTGGGCGATCCTTTGCAGTTGGACACAACCACCAGGGGGCAGTGTTGAAGCATGCAGCAGAGGGGTTGGGTAATTCTCAGAGGCCTGCATGCCCGGGTGTATTTCTGTTATCTGTATATATCAGTGCTCTTGTGTGCCACTGATGGTTGGAGGCTCTGTTGTTTTTGGCTGTATGTTTGTCGTGCTCTCAGGTTTACAAGCACTGGAGCTATTATTTGAATACTCCATAATACAACAACCAAATATAAATATGGGAATAAAAGCTGCTGTTTTTTGATGCCGTCACTTTACCTGCTGAGCACTGCTGACTGACTGAAGGGCTGAAGCTGTTTGACCAGCAGCAGCTGATCCTAGCTGCCTGGCTAAGTTCATTTAAGGTCAGATGTACCAGGCTGAAATGGAATTGTTCCTAACCTCTGTTCATTCAAGCAAATTCAGAGTTCGGCTGCTAATGAGCACCCAGAACAGTTTGAATCAAATGTTACTAAATCGGTATGCTAATATTCAGAACTTTTTTTTTAGAGACAAGGCTGGCTTTATTCTACTTTTTTCTACTGCCAACAGAAAGACATAAACCAAGGGTGTCTTAGTCTGTCTCTAAGAACTGTGTGGGTATTCATGTTAAGCTGATGTCACATAAGCCTCTGGGAATTGAGCAAAAAAACCTTGGCTGCTGCTTAAAATGTAAATACAAACAGAGTGCAATGATTTGCAAGTTCAAAGCCTTAAAGCTCCACATTTTTATTCTTGGACTAGAGTAGCTTTGCATGATTCACAGTTCAAATTAACTGCTTTTATGTTATACTGGGTCTAGGCCTAGCCCCTCAGTTCATCCTCTGTCTGAAACAAGGAGTTTTAGGTCCTGCCCTTTAAGGCAACCTTCCTCTGATTGGCTGCAGAAGGTTTAAACAGCAGGTGTTGGGGCTTCTGTGACCATATTAGACATATATGTTCCTTATTCATCACACCATGAATTATTGCATCATTGTGGCATGGCATGGATGCGATCACCTTGCGGCACTGCTGAGATGTTACTGAAGCCCAGGTTGCTTTGATAACTGCCTTCGAGGTTGGGTGTTTCTCGTCTTCCTCTTGAGAGTACCCCACAGACTCTCTATAGGGTTCAGTTCAGGCAAGTTGACTGGCTAATGAAGTACAGTAATAATATGGTCAGCAAACCATTTGGTAGTACTTTTGGCACTGTGGGCAGGTGCTAAGTCACCCTGGAAAAGGAAATCAGCATCTCCACAAAGCTTGTCAGCAGATGGAAGCATGAACTGCTCTGGTAGATGCTGCGCTGACTTTGGACTTGATAAAACACAATGGACCACCACCACATGACATGACACCTCAAATCATATCAGACTGCAGAAACTTCACACTGGACTTCAAGCACCTTGGATTCTGTGCCTCTGCACTCTTCCTCCAGAGGCTAGGACCTTGATTTCCAAATGAAATGCAAAATTTACTTTCATCTGAAAAGAGGACTTTGGACCACTGAGCAACAGTCCATTCCTTTTTCTCCTTAGCCCAGGTCTCTGGTTCAGGACTGGCTTGATATTAGGACTGCGACAGTTGTAGCTCCTTTCTTGGTCTTGATGTACTGACACCAGCCTCAGTCCACTCCGTGTGAAGCTCTCTCGAGCTCCTGACTCAACTTTTCTTAACAATCCTCTCAAGGCTGCGGTCATCTCTGTTCCCTGCACACCTTTTTCTACCACACTTTTTCCTTCTAATATGATTTGACACAGCACTCTGCAAGCAGCCAGCCTTTTCAGCAGTGATCTTCTGTGGCTCACCGTCCTTGTGGAGGATGTTGATGATTGTCATCTGGACAGCAATGCAGATGATGTCTTTTACAGGAAAAGTCTTGGTTATTTGAGCAGGACAATGCCAAACCACATTCTGCACACTCTTCCGTCTGTTTCAGGGAAAGTCATGCTTAAATCTGCAGGACAATGACAAACCACATTTAGCATTTATTCCAGCAACATTGCTCCCAAACAAAAGAGTCCAGGTGCTAAACTGGCCGGCCTGGAGTCCAGACCTGTCACCCACTGAAAACATTTAGAGCCTTAAACAAAAAATCTCAGTTGAACAGCTGAAATTCTATATCAAGCAAGAATTTCAGGTTCACTCACTGATAGGAATGAAAGCCAAATCAATAACCCAGAAAAGTTAATAGAAATGGTTTTCCATTAATATTAGACAAATTAAAGCAATTCACAGTTAATAGTGGGAACCACAACAGAGTTCTATCAAAAGTTAATTAAGCAGGAAGCCCATTTTATTCTTGTAACTTTTGACTCATTTAGAGTTAATGACATTCGTGTGTAAGCATTCTCTGCCTTTCTATCTTGCACTTCCATGAACAGGATGTGAATGACTAATGCTGATATACAAAGACATCATTGGACACGTCCACTAATCACTATAATCATGTGTATTCCCCTCACCTTAATCTATCCTAATCCATGCTGCGCTCTTTAAAGGCTGAGCTCAGAGAGTGATGGAGCTCCCTGAATCTCACTTCGCTCTTAATTACTGACACAGGAATTAGAGAGGAATTACATGACACCCCTGCCTTTTTCCATTGCCTCCCTTTGGTGGGTGTGCCCAGGGGGCTTCATTAGGTGCTGGGAGCCAAAAACAACATACACCCACCCTGCAAGTAAAATGGAAAGTCCTGACTCATTAGCCTCTGCTTTCTCTGAAAGTGCACTGGGAAGCTTATCATAAGTATTTTCGTAAAAGATATGCTCCTCTGAGAAGCCTGTGATTGGCTACAAATCTGACGTGATAATATCAGCGCTAAAGTCGAAAAGTTGAACCACTCCAGGTTTATATTTAGCAATGGCTAAATCTGTAATTAGATATTACTGCTTGAAATTATACCTTTGTTTGTTGTAACAAACATTTATAATTTTTATTTTATTGGCACTAACACTGTTGACTGATTCTACTCTACCCACTGGTTAACAAAGCCCCACTGTGACACTTTGAGCAGAGCAGTTTTGCCATTGCCATCTTAGTTTTTTTAAACCAGTTGCCACGAGTGAGGCATGAATCTGACTGAGAAACCGAGGGACACTGTACAGTCATAGGCTAATACCAATGTCAATCACTCTGTTTATCGTCCTTCTGGACACTGATTGAGGACTACAGTTTACAAAAGGAACATCATGTTGTATTCATTTTAGGGACTGAGCCCATAAACCCATCAGAAAAGTGTTTACAAATGTCACATATCAAGGGAGCTCAGAGCCATTTTCCCATAGAAGTATATACAACTCTAAGTTTGTTTGCAACCAGAGAAATCATCCCCTGTTGGCCATTAGAAAGACTCCAGGTTTAAGGTATGTCCACAGTGGTTTCACTTTTTAAACCCAGAAGCAAAGTCCATATTTTATATACATCTATGGTCATTAAATAAACAGCACTGTCTAAACATTCTATCTTCACCTGCACTAAGGTGAAACTGCGACTGCAACTGATGGTGGCTAATTGTGATGATGCTCATTGATGAATCTTGGAGCTGTAGCTTATTTTGTAAACAGAAGACAGAATGGTAGATGGAGGGGAGATTTAAATCACCACTTCCTGTCAGAGCTTTCAGAATAAAATCCATATATAAAAGAATAAAAGAGTTGTGTGAGTTGGATCTTTAGCATGGAGCTTAAGTGACAGACTTTGTATATCCACGGAACCATATGCACAGCTAATCATGTGATCACATGAGTTCAACTACATCTGTGGAGATGATCATGACTCAGGTCGTCACGTAATCTTTTGACCGCCCTGCTGCCCTCAGTAGAGCTCCAAATGTGGAAAAAAAAAAAAAAATAAAATAAATAATAAAAATACTTCTTACACAAACAATCCGAACCATATAGACTGTATAAAATTAGTAGATATGCATTTTCTGCGAGATTTGTCTTCAAATCAGTGTATGGCCAGCAGTGTTGATGGCTTATAACTAAATTACTTGTTAGTATTTTCCTTTTAACCACAAGTTTATTCTTGCTAATATGTGTCACCTTTAATATGTTTCATTGTAATGTCTGGTTCGATGGAGCAGTTTCCTTCATCCAAGAAGACAATAAAATAAACTTAACCTCAGCTTTTTTCATTTATATTGATTTTCAAATAACCTTGTACTTATACAGTGCTTAACAAATTTATTAGACCACCTGTCATAAAAACGAGAAAGACCATCCAGCGTCATGAAGTGCTTTAATGTGGACTCTTTCCTTTTCAGTGTGTTCTCGATGTTTCACCATTTTGAACAGGAGTGAGGAATTTCAAACTGAATTCACGTTCTTATACCCAAATTTGAGCCGGTACTCTGGACTTCTCTGAGAAATCAGAAATTAATCAAGCAGAACATTCAACCACAAACAAATCTTTCTGTTCAGGAATGCAAGTAAATAACTGTAATCTGGCATCTTAATCAAAAACTAATAATGTGCTTTAATATATTTTTCTGCTTTTTTGTAAAACAGCAAATTAAAAAATTCATGGATAACAACAATAATATTTCAGCATTAAAAATATCATTTCAATTAAAGAGCTTGTGCATACTGGTGGATTAACCATTACAGGAACATAAAAAATGATTTTGGTAATTACCAATACTGGTAATTTAGGGCAGCTGTGGCATAAACCTTACACTGGGTGGTCGTCTAATGAATTTGTTAAGCACTATAAATATGTGCATCACTTCTTTCTGTGGTTTCAGCTGCATTGCTGTTACGTTTCAAATATGAATCCATTTCCTTGATTTCTTTCATTAAATGTCAAAAACGGACTATCTCATCACACTGAATGTGCTGGAGTTTGTTGCTTTCTCTTTCTGTGAGAAATTATGGCAGTTAACAGGTTACAACAGTAATTATTATAGCTTATTATGAATAGAAATTATGCCATACTATTTTTTTAATTAACATTTTAAAAAGTCTTACTGGCACCAGCGCCTTTGTATTTTATTGAGCTGTTGATAAAAACCACCTCCATAAATCACACACAGAACTCCAGATGAAATGAAAAGTACTCTTAGTTTTTGGGCTGCAAAGTCACTTCTGCCAAAATAAGTTTGACGTTTTACACAAAATTGCAGTGTTTAGTATTTTAACCTACTGCTCAGTAGCAGGAAAGTCAGACTTGTTAATAAGGATTTAAAGAAGAAGAAGAAGAAAACTTAAAGCTGAGCTCTCGTTAGTCCGGTTTAAGATAGAAGTTCTTTTTCTCCTTGAGATGCCATTCCCAGCATTTATAATAGTGCTTTGTCCTGTCCATGTATCCATGAGTATGCATGCTGCTGCTGCCTCTACACCTGTGCTGCTGCATGAAATCCCTCACAGTGCACACAGATGTTTGCTTCCCCACTCATTTTAGCTTCTCCTACAACCCCAGCTTTTTTCTTTATTAGGACTTGGCTTCAGAAGTTTACCTAAATCATCCTTCCTCCCTTCTCCTTCCCTTTCCCCTTCCTTCTCTCGTCTCTTTTCTCTGGCATGCCAGTTTAAAAAAATGAGTCTGTCTGCATTTTAACTCTTGTTGGTCTTAACATGTATCTCTCAGTGTTTAAAGTAATATTGGCTACTAAGTTTGATGTTAGTCTCACTCTGTTATCAGTACTTACATCCACCATCAGGCCATTGTCCAGATTAAATGTTGAAATAACAGCATCACGTTTAACTTTTGAGTTAATAACTGTTGTCATCGTACTGTGACCATCTTCCATGTCCATGGGTAATTTTCTAATTGACTAACATAAGAACATGATGGTTTTCACAGTGGTGGCCAGCACACCCAGTGTCACTGTTTTACTAAATATTGAAAGCAAACATGTCAGTTTTAACTGACTTGAATCAAACATTAAAATGGGAAGTACAAATGAATCAGTTTTCTACTTATGATAAAGTACAGTGCAGGTATTATATGTTTAGAGCTGTTTTCATTTATACAATCCTATGAAGAAGGCCTGTGATTGGTCCTGTAATACATTCTGCTGCATGATGAGCCCAGAGTCTATCCTTAGCCACAAGAACAACAGGACGTCCTGTCAGTATGGCCCCCACCAATGTTGTAGAAGTAACTTGTTACTTTGCAAAGTTATTAAAAAGTAATCTGTTACATTGCAGCATTGAGAAAAGTAACAAATTACTTCATTTTGGTTCCAAAAAGACTCTGGGAAGCATCACCCCTCATCTCTGTCTTACATAGGCCCATCCACTCTAAAGGTGGCAGTAAAGGTCAGTCTCAGCCACTTAGGCCCAGCAGAATCAGTGTCCTCCTCAGGCATGCTAGCTACCGTCATGATTACAGATTCACTAAGCTACTGTTAATGTTAGCTTGAGCTGGTGAGCTGGTTTGTTACTGCAGTGACTTATTGCTGATGTGGGTGTTTAACCCCCTTGTTAAAAACTGGATGACTTAATTTTGCTTGTAGTTGTAAAGGTATATCAGTAGAATTTAGCTGAGGGGGCACACTGATCTTTTTGGATGGGCCTGGACCAAGATTATTTTAGTTAACTAAAACTAAAATAAAAACTAGACTTTTGAAAACAATGGCTTTGATGGATATGTATATTGAGGCTTTGGATGTCTACAAGACTTTGAGTCCATACAATAATAATTAAAAAGACTAAAAACAACACTGAAACTAATAAAAGCAAAACTAATAATAATAATAGTAACAAATTCTTTATTAGTAATATCTAAATACCAATTAATAACTCATTAGAATAAAAAAGTAATCTGAGTAGTAAAATACTGATGATAAGTAACATGTTACACCGAGTGCTGGCCCCCACAGAGCCCTGATCTCAACACTATGGAGTCAGTCTGATATTATATAAAAGGTACAGAGGACTCCCAGAGAGACTGAATCCACAGAACTATAGCAAGCTCTTCAAGAACAATCCACCTGCAAAGTATCTTTTAAAACTGTATTACAGTGCACAGATGAGAGTTGGTGTTGTCTTAAAGGTAATGGTGATGACACAAGATATCAAGTTGATCTACTTTCTTATACTGAGCTTTGCAAAAGCTTTCACTGCCATCACTGAAGATGTTTTCAGACACGAATGTCAGACAGATTGGGGAGAATAGGCTCAGGATATTTTCCACAGTTGTCCTTTCTTCAGATGTAGCGGGATGCAGTGTGACAACAACTCGCTAGTGTTAAATGCACCAGAATATTATCTGGCCTATTCACATAGCAGTGTAATCTGACATCACATGGACTTTATCCTAGGGAACAGTTCGATTAAAGACCTGTCCAATCCGACTGCATTGGACATTTGAGTTCTTACATGTCAGTCAGTCAGTTCTAGAAAAAAATTAGGGCTGCAGTTCATGTGTGAAAACAGTAGTAGCATAAGTCTGAATCCACCAGGATGCACTGCAGGATGAAACTTGGTAGAGGGATGTATTAAACAAAGGCCAACTGTTAAGTATAAAAAATATATATTTATATTTTTGTCTGAGATTCTCGAAATCACTACGTTGGGGGTTTATTATATCTTTATTACCTTACCTTTATTTGAGATGAACCCAAAAATTTTCAGTTTATAGTACAACTTATTTCGATGTTGACTTGTGATCATAAGGTTTTGTGGGAATCGGCCATAAAAAATATTTTAAAATTACCTGATAGAAATGTGGTCAATCTCCTCTTCATAATTATCTTCTTGTGCATATCCAGCTTCCATCTCTCAGTGGAAGTCCCATAATGCCCGCTTTTACTAGTGCGTCTCTCCTCCTCCAGTGTGTAAAAACGGTGATCCTTCAATTTTATTTTCATTTTCGAGATGCAGACAAAGTTGACAAATCTGGCAAGTGGGCTGGTAAAACTCTCCCTAGTATACGCTGGCGTGCACCACAATTCATGTTGTTTCTGTTGAATGCTCTTCCTCAGACACTTCAGAATGTTGCAGTAAAAGTCTGCAGTGACAGTCTAAAACTGTGTAATGAGTTCATAGTGCACAACACCACAAATGTAGAAGGAAAAAAGGACAAGCATTACATAACTCTTTCATTACAACCAAAGATCTTTCCAATGAAATTTGAGTCAGTTTGAAGTAGAGGTTATTGTGTGATCTCTGTGCAAGTTTGATGTCCGTGGTGAAATCAAAGCGCACAGTTCGAGTGGTCAGGACAAGACTTCCAGGAAGCGATCTAAAAACAGTACCCACCCTGGAATCCATCTGGGCGTGGCCAAAACCTAACCTTGATCAGCCAAAGTTAAAACAAGTATGGTTTTTGAATATTTATGGACTGATTCCCAAAACTTTTTGAACACTCTTCATATATGGCCTACTATGCTATAAGACTTTGGTATCTCATATGTCTTAAAAGTTTCCCAAATCTGGCAAAAGTAAAGTCTATCTTATATGTCATAGATAAGGCAGGAGATTAAATGCAATATTTGACACTGAGTTTCTCTTTACCCCAGACCTGATTAGGATTTTATTACTTGAACAGATGAAAGAAGCATACTGGGTTATTTTCTTATAAATACTTTTTTTTTTTTTTTTTAAATAAAGCATTTAGAAGGCTCTTGGTAAATTTACTAAGAAAATAGTAATATAATCAAAAATTGTATCACATTGGATAAAAGGTGCATAGTGACTTTGTGTAGGACACAACTGCACATTCTGGAACTAATATTTACATGGAAGTTAAAAAGCTTTACAGTTGGCTCATGCTAAGGAAAGCAAGCTGTTGCATGTAGTAATCAGTACAACAGCGGAGTGTATACGAGCACCAGGCAAGCTGAAGTTTACTGTTAGCTGAGGATTAAACCAACAAATACATGTTAGCTGCAGGTTTGCGTGTCCAAATGTGAAATAATAACACTAATCTGATAAGAGCTGTTAACAGTAAATTGCACAAGAGAATTACTGTTAGTACCACATTATGCAATATTAAGGAGTGGGTGGGTTCACTGAAGTAATATGGACTCTACATGCCATCAAAGAACCTCAATATTTTTGCAGTATGTAGTGCAGCACCTGTACTCTTAGGGCTCTGAAGGAATAAGAAGGGAGATAAAAACCAACCAACCAACCAACATAATAACCTTCAGTAACGGCTTGCTGCTGTGTTGTTGTTAATTTTTCTTACTTTAGAGTCCATGTTGCATTCATATCATGTAAAACTGAAATGTTTGCAAGAGTCACTAGTTTGAATTATCCCTTATATAGAATCACAACAGTGTTCAGTACTGGTGAATGCTGGCCAGCTAAAGCTAATATGTCCTATTGTAGTGCCCTACCTACCCCTACTTTGTCTTGGTGAGAATATAAACAGGTAATAACAGTGATATGGTGTCTGTCATTATGATCTCTAATGTGCTACTGGCTGGAGTGTTTTGATTTTACTCACACACACACACACACACAGATCTTTGCCATTAGCCTTTGTTGGCCATCCAAATTTGACAGTTTTCGGTCCACATATTTCTCTTTCTCTGTTATCAGTAAAATTAAAAGTTTATTTGTTGTTGTCACAGTCAGTCTTGATTTAAAATCATTCAGTTATAAGCAGAGTTGGCAGGAAACACTTCCCACATGGCCACATTAGCGACAGGCCACCTGTGTGTGTCTGCGTGCGTGTGTTGGAAGGTCAGTTGGGAAATCAAGGCCTGACTTTTCCTGTGCACTTACTAAAATTTACTACCTCCTTTACAATACTGTCCCAAATGCTGTAAACGCCTGGCATGAGAGATGCAGTTTCCCCCAATATTTTAGGGTGAATTCATCCCGAACTCCTGACATGAAAAATCCAATCTAGTAGATTATATACAAGTGCAAAAAATATGTCATAACACATTATATAACCATTTCTCAATTCATTCATGTGACATGCCAAAAAATGGGGGAAAAAAGACACATATTAACATTTAAGGCATCATAAATTAAAAAAAAAAAAATCAATTTTTCTTAATCTCTGAGTCAGCTGATAGAAATATAACAATTATATGTATAATGTATAAGAAAGTATAATGCTTTTTTTTTAAATTGATAATGATAATAATGGTCCTGTACACCAAAAATATTATAAAACTATGAATTAACTAAATAAACCTTAAGAGATACCAAGCAACTATGACCAACTGCTTTATTAAACCCATTAAATGTTATATACCGCCGTTGTGTGAGATGCTGTAGGCTGCAGAAAGTACAAGGTGTCTGTTGGTATTGGTGCCTTGATGCATTAGTCCGGGCAATATTGGATGCGAAGAGATAATGGTGAGAATATTAGAGCGTTGCAACAATGGCGGTGGAGTAATTCATAAAATTTTCCCATTTGGGAGTTTTAGGTAAGCAGTGCTTTAGGCACAGAAAGCTACATGGTTAGGATTAGTAAAACATCATTGTTTGGGTTATAATATGCCACTTTGCAACATTACCCCTGCACATTGAAAAATGATGCTCACCCAGTGGGTTTAAATGTGACACCAAGGGGACCTTTACAAGCATCCAAAGGTGACTAGTTGGGAGAAAGAGATAAGACTCACTATTGCTATAAACACAGCGTGTCACCACACCGATGCAGTGCCAAAGGACACCTTGTGTGTATCTTTGATATGTCAGAGACTTTGACAAAACAGCAGTATTTGATGCCCTGGAAATGAGAAGGCACATTCTAAACACTTAGGATACTCACTTCTTTATTTAATCTCAACCAAGCTGTACTGATTGTGATTCTTAGTGAATACACATAAGGTAATGGCAATTGAGAAACAAACAGAAAAACACTGAAATAAAAGTTACTTAATCTTTTTAAAGTCAGAATTACTGGCCTGAAGTAACACTGAGTCATTGTCATTGATCAATAATGGTTCCAACCCTAAAAATAAATAGTTTTTAGCCTCGTTTGACCTTATTGTACCTTTAATCAAATCCTCAAAGTGGACGTCCTCCAAAATAAAATACGTGATCAGCCACAGTAAAAAAGATCTCCCATGAGATGCCATCTAACTGACCTAGCAGCCCCCAAATCTTCCACTTCTTCTTCCTTCTCTTTTTCCTCCTCTTTTACTTGCCCTGTCTCCTCTCTTCTTCCTCCTCCACATTAGTTTCCTCCTTGGAAATCTGTGTTAATGCCAGCCATCTGCATTTCTGAGCCTCAAGCTTCCCATGTCAGCAAACAGTGCTGTTTTTGTATGAGCAGCGCCCAAAACGCTGCATTATCTCTTCTACCACAGTAACATTTAGCCCACGCATGCTCTCCAACACTCTGGATGCTGTCAGTCATTGATCAGCAAAACATTATGGTCAAACTACTAGTGCTGCTTCAGAGTTTTCAACTTCGCTACTTCTCTTGTTACATCAGATTTTTCTACAGTGAGGGGTACAATGTGTAACCCTGCTCTTCCTCATCTTTAGTTAAACCACAATGAAACCCTTAGAAAAGCCTCTGATCCAGACTGTAAGCTCCTCACACCAACACTCCGGCTCATGGCTTAAATTACACTTTGTGAGTCAGATTTTCATGACTGTGCGCCCGGCTAAGTCAAGAGCAAGGACTTCATTTATGCAACAGAGCTGTCTGCATTTGATTTGATGCTCACAGAGGACTATTGCGCTAATTCAGATATTGTGTAATGAGGAAGCAGATCGAAACACTTTGGAGAGATTTCCAGGGATGAGAGCTAACAATGGAGGAGAATCTTTATCCAGCATTCACTCCAGCACACCTTGCGCCTTAGCATCAGGATATGATGGAAATTCTACCGACTTGCTGTGCATTAGACTCCAGGTGCAATTTAATCCCTGCAGACCAGCAGGGAACCCCAGATTTTCCAAAGAAATCCAGTTACATGCTTTAGACACAGCTTCTCATTTTACCCACTTTCTAAGTGAACATAGCACCTTAAGGCAGTGGTTCCCAACTTTTTTTCATCTGACATACACCCAACAGCACAGTGGACTCAAGACCATCCTTTCCTTAACAATGCCTCTCAGTTTAAATGTTTATACTGAACACTTTTTTAACTGGATATGGGTTAGCCATTTCACTCATCCATAACTATTAGCTTACTTATTCAACCATTCATCCACTAGTCCACCAACAGAAGCTAAAGCTGTGTTTGTTACTTCCAAGTTTGAGTTATGAAATATCTGCCACTCAGTACAATCAATAGGTGCTTTTCCAAAGCACACATTTATGCACATGACACAGCAGTGACTTTGTTAATTATTCAGTCAGATATTCAGAGTAAATCACAATCTACTTTTCTGCAACTGAGACAGGTGAGCTGTCACACACAGTCACAGAATTACTGTCAGATGATTTGTTAGGTTCAGAAGCCCTTATTTTATTTTACTCTTACTGAAGCCAAAAAAAAGAAATCCATGTTACGTATATTCACTTTTTTTTATTTAAAGTCAGTATTTGGCTTTAAAGTATGAAATTAATGTTAATTATGCATAGTATTTCCAGTATGTTATATTGTTTGTGTGTTAGTAACCAAGTATTATAATATAGTATTGTAGGGTCTTTGTCTTACTGTATAAAGTGCCTGTACACAATTGTTGTTGTGAATTGGCACTATACAAATAAAATTTAACTGAAATGAATAGGTAGCCTCGTAACAAAGAATATTAATTTATATTTAGTTATACCATAAGCTTCTAAAGTTGTTACACAATGAACAGTGTTTTCATTGTTTAGGACATCACTAATAAAACAAAACGATTTTGCATGCAACACATACAGCAGATTTAGGCTGATAGTCACCAATTAATTATCTGGGGTATTATTATGTTTTATAATTATAATTATGTTTTTTCTAATGATTTAGTCAGACATTTAACTTGCTATGTATTTTTTAGCTATTGTCTCAGGAGGAAAAATCCTGACAGTAAATCGGCTTTATGATGTCTTTAGATTGTAACAAAATTTCAAGCTTCATAAAAAAGTCTAAAACAGACTTAAGAGCAGGATAGAACTGTAAAACCTGAGGAGGCTAATGCTCCTCAGGCTCATCCAACCTGACCGGTTCACCCACCATGGTGCACAGTAAAAGCCAGGCCAATCAAACACTGAGTCAGTCCAGTGGTCCCTCGACCCCAACCTCCCTCCTCTGTCTCCTCTCACCCTGCTTCTCTTTACCCCTGCAGTTCGTCGTGTGCCTCCCCGTTTCTCCATCCCCCCCACCAATCACGAGGTGATGCCCGGAGGTAGCGTCAACCTGACTTGCGTGGCCGTCGGTGCTCCTATGCCTTACGTCAAGTGGATGAGTGGTGAAGTGGAGCTGACTCGGGAGGATGAGATGCCTATTGGCCGCAATGTGCTGGAGCTCACCAACATCCGCCAGTCTGCCAACTACACCTGTGTGGCCATATCCTCCTTGGGCATGATCGAGACTACGGCACAGATCACAGTCAAAGGTGAGAAACGTTCATCTTTGTAGGGGTGTGATGGGGTCTGATATGATCTCAGTGGACAGTGGAAACTTTACAAGCAGAAAAAATGAAGTTGGTTTTTACATTTGTTTGTCAGATTGTGTAACTTTTAGATTTAGTACTGGAGTTTTTAAGTCAAAGTCCAGCACTGCCAGTCTTAAGTTGCAGCCTCACTTTTACCATTGATTTAACAGAATTTGGCTGGAGCTGCTAGTTAGCCACATAAGTGACAACAACAAATAGAGGTGTTCATCATCATCTCACAGTCTGTTACATGTTTTCACAGCACATACATAAAGCTCTATTTAACTTGCTGATATGATCACACAGGAAGGAGGTTTGTAAATGTCATCTGGACAGTCAGCATTTAACATGAAATATCTGCACTTTTTCAGCTCTTGTTTACAAGGAATTTTAATTTTTAATTTTTGTTTTCAGTTCAGTTTCATTTACTTTCCAGAGTCAACCAAATTAACAAAGACTAAATATATTTCCTGGATATTTTTATTTTATTTTATTTAGCTTAAGAAATGTATTTCTTAAATCTAGTTTTAGTCTTTAGTTTAGTTTTAGTTGCTTATATTAACTTTGCATCCGATACCCACCTTCTTTGGATTCACTTGGATGAGGAGTTTTCTTATACAGTAGGCTACTCTTTACATAAGAGAGAGTTCACATGAAAACTGATGACAGTGAGGTGTTTTGTTATTCACTCGGCATCCAGGTAATTTGTTTCTTACAGTGCAACTCACAAAGATGGATTTCTCAGACCTCTGCACACAAAAAACTCCATCTATTCCATCCATTTTCCATACCAGCTGACACTGGGTGAGAAGCTGGGTGTACCCTGGGCAGGTCGTCAGTCCATCAAAGGGCTAACACAGAAAGACCAGCCCATTCTTAATCCCAGGACATCAAATGTGGCTGTTTTGCCAAAGCTGGTGGTGTCTCACTGATAATAGACACATGATGTCCTTTGGCATCTGTGCTGCAACACACCAGGTTTTGAAGCTCACTCCCAGTTTGTCACATATGTGACATTTATACACAGTGGGTAAGCACCATTTTGAAGGTGTTTATTTTAAGCTCTTTTCTTTTTCCAAATATATACAAATGGTCATCAGGCTGACAAACATTCAACCTCCAAATGTAGTTGTTGTCAGTCTTTAAAAGAGGACTGTTGTCCCATATTGCCATGGCCTAGTACATCTCCTTGTGCACAACTGTGCAGCATCTGATTAATTAAATTAAGAATAAATTAATATGTCTCTGGACTGTTGGAGGAAGCTGGAGAACCCAGAGGAAAGCTGCACAGGCAGAGGGACAACATGCAAACCCCAACAGACAAGGCTTTTTTTTTTTTTTTTTTGGAATTTAGGTGAACTGAGCCTTTGACGGGGATTGCTTTCCCCAGCCCCACGGAGACAGTCACAGTGAGGTCAGATAAAGTATACTTAAAGCTTTCCTACTTGCACTCTCTGACAGAGCGGCCATTAATATCAATATTTGAACATGTTTGGACAGCTTGGAAAGATGCTGCAGTGCGAAACCTGCATGTCATTTACTGTTCATTAACAAAGCAAATCCCTAATCCTGTGTGTAATGGCCTCAGCAAAAAGCAGAATATATTAACATAACATAAAGTCAAGTGCCATTTTTCAATTACACAGCGTCCATGCAGTCAAGGTGGTAATGTAGTAAAAGTAAAGCAGACACATTCATGCTGAATTAAAAAGTTGGATCAACAAAGACGCTGCTTTTCCAGTTTTCTGTTGTCCAACTTTGGTGAGCATGTGTGAATTGTAGCCTCAGTTTCTTGCTCTTAGCTGACAGGAGTGGCACCTCGTGTGGTCTTCTGCTGCTGTAGCCGATCTGCTATAGCAACTGTTGCTGCTGCCTTCCTATCAGCTTGAAGCAGTCTGGCCATTCTTCTCTGACCTGTGACATCAAGGCATTTTCACCCAGAGAACTGCCGCTCACTGGGTATTTTCTCTTTTTCAGACCATTCTCTGTAAACCCTAGAGATATGTGTGAAAATCCCAGGAGATCAACAGTTTCTGAAAATACAGACCAACCCGTCTAGCACCAGTAACCATGTCATGTTCAGTCACTTAAATCACCTTTCTTCTTCTTCTTGTTTTTTTTTTTTTTTTTCAATACCAGGTGTGACTGGGGGAGGGATCTGACTGAGAAACTGAGGCCACACCCTAAATTATACCCTGCTTTAAAATGCCAAAGGAGTCACCCTCTTCTGGCCATAAGAATAAAGCAGGTTTAAGGCACTCTGCACTGGCTGCTCTTTTCAGATCCCAAGTCTGCTTTATATACAGTCTGTATTAAACAAGAATATAAAGGAAAAGCTGGTTGCACATGGGAGAAGTTTGATTTCAGGGCTATGTGCCAGAAAGGCTCTCTAACATGTGCAAGGGTCGCATTTAAGCTAAATCGTTATCTTTTCCTAAACCTACCTCCTTAAAAAAGTAGTTTTAGTGCCCATTCTTTATCAAATAGAAACTAATAAGTTAAAAAGTATAAAAACAGTGTTTCCACATATCATACGAACAGTCAGTGTCCTGGGTGAAAATCCAGTGTTTGACTTTAAGATACTGTTTAATGTATATTTCACCAACTCTGTCTTTACATAAAAACTCGTCACTCTTAAAACTCTATTGCTCCGATGGGGTCTTCTTCAAAAACAATATACTGGCGTTCATTTGTTTTTCTTTCAATCACCTCTGTCAGTAAAATTTGCCACTTCCTCCATAGATGTGTTCCTAAAACCAGTGGCTAAAGGGGCCTAAAGCCTGTCTTTCTTAGTTAGGTTTTCATTTTAATATCAGCGGAGGGTTGTGAATTTGCAGTGTTGGTGAAAATATACAAACAGCAGCACAAGAACAGTTCACTGGAGTTTTTTGTACACATCACTGTAGAAGCAATTTTCTGCATGAAAAGAGTATTTGTGTTTAAAAAGAAAAAGCAGTGAGAGCAACAGCCATTCTATCCACAGGACTAATGGAAATCATACTGTGGAAATAGACATTAAGCAAATCCTCCAGATAGTAGTCTGAAATCATTTTACAGGCACTCAAGGTGACAGACAGATCTCATCAGCAGATCTCATTCGTTAAAACCTGTACTTTTACTTTTATTTAATTTTATGAACAAACGCTCATAGAGCTCATTTTTCAGAGAGAACAATATCAGATTTTGTGGCCTTGTAGCAACAGATAGATGGGAACTACATGAGGAGCGGTGGCTTCATTCAGTCCCAGCCTGCTGGGGTTCGCATGTTTGTAAGGAAGAAGAATAGCTTGGCTGCACTGCATGAAAATTAGGCAGATGTCAGGACTGGAGCAGCAGAGCTAAAAGCCTGTGGTTGCACTGGTTTCATCCCAAAAGGCAGCCTGAGTTTTCCTGCACACCCCACTGCTCTGCTTTGGACCAGCTCACAGATTTACAGTCTTTCAGCTCAAAGTCCCAACCACACCATGAGTTTTCTAATCCGAGCTGTTTTTATTTCTCTTTCTCACTCTCTCCCACACTTTCTATTCAGTATAGCATTTTATTTAATAGAGTATGAGCTGACTGTTGTTGTGCATTCATCCTGAGTGACTAGATTTTACTCCACAACAAAGCAACAATATAATTATGATTAAAAATGTCTTTCATAGGGCAATTTCATTCTTTCATACCTCTTATCTTTTAGCAATTTTTTTTTCTGTAGACCACTAGTCGATTGTTAAGTAAATTCATCGATTCAGTTGATTGAAGGTCAGTAGTTTGGAGAGTAGTTTATTTTATGTGAATAAATTCCTTAACTTTTGCCCTTCCATTAATAATTAACTGTCATCTACTGATTGGTGGAACAGTAGGTTAAAGTCAAAGCTGAAAAGATTTAGAGAGATTAAGAAAGATTTTAGGACTAAGCAACATAAATTATCATTACATGAAGAACTTTTTTGAATGACATATTTCTACAGAGTCATCATAGCAAAGAAGAAAACAAAATTTCTTAAAACTGAGGTAGGCATCATCACTGGACAAAAAAATCCACAATACCTTTTCAGTATATTGTAATTCAAATGGTCTAAGAGGAAGCTGGATTTCTACAACAGGGCTCTGTTTTCAGGCTTTAGAAAATCCAGCCTGTGTCAGGAGACTTTAACCAATCACAGGTTATTTCAGACCATATGAGATTTAGTATAAACTAAAGTATAAAGGAGTATAAAGTATAAAAAAAAGTCAGTATAGAAAGTGGTGGTGCAATAGGACAAAAGGAAGACTTCCACCAGGGAGAGTGTGGTTCAAATCCTGTGTGAAGATAGAAATTAGCATTGCTTTGTTTTTAGTGCTTGTTATTAGCTTGTCTCAAGGGCTGGGCGTACAACAGAAGAAACTGCAGGAGGAGAGCTGCCTATTTTCAGATTCTGGAGGTTTTTTACCTTTTTCTAGATTTCTGCCTTTAATAGATGCTGTTCATGGTTTTTAAAACATTTGTGCCCAAGGCTCACCAAAGTTTCAGCCAAAACTTTGAGGTATTCATATCTTCACAAAATAACCTCTATGCTATCTGACATGTCAGTTCTGTTGATTGTATTATTTAGGTGAAGGCCCTTTTGATAGCACATTTATGACCTGCATGACTCGCCTCCATCACCTTATAAGACACTTTCAAAAACTTTAACGGCCTCGCTGCCCCTGGCTCAGATCCAGCACTCTTTTGAAGCAGGCCAAATGCCTCTCTGAAGGATTGTTGGGTTTCCAAAAGCTAATTAGCTTGTGTGGCACCATGTTAGTGATAGACACTTTTTCTTAAGACAAATGATGGACCCAGGCTTAGGGCTGTTGACATCTCAAAGTACTAACACAGTGAAGAGTACAGTATACAAAATCCCAAACTATATCTGAGCTTACCACTGGGCCATGGCAAACCATTTGGGAAGCACTGAATTAGTGTACTCAAATTATTATTGATCAAACTTTGAACAAGTATATGATATATTTTGAAGTGTCAAACACAATTCTAACTAGAATCAAAAAATATATCACAATGTGAACTCAAAATAATACTTGCCTGGTAGCTCTTAATTCATAACACTTAATGTTATTGTGTCTGTTACATATAGGGAGGAACTTCCAGAGAATCTGACTACCACCTGTATTTGTGTTAAGATATCTTTAGATACTGATTTAAATTATTGATATGAATACTTTGTTTTAGTTAGCTGAACTCTGCAGTCCAACTGCTGTGAAAAATAAACCATTGCAGTTGACACATCTAACCTGATTGAACACAAATATATGAATAAGACTACTAAACATATATTCAGAGTTTACTTGTTTGCCTGTACACATGTTTCAACAATCCTTTAATAGGTGTGCATGATTTTGTACATGCTCTGCTATGTTTGTACAATGTACAATTTTTGGATACAGTTAGGTCCATAAGTTTTTGAACAATGACACATTTTTATTTTATTTTTATTTTTTTTCTACCCTCTATGAAAAGGAAAGTTTTCTTATATCTTTTTAACATTCAGGCTCTGCTGTGTGGCTGCATTAAATAGATGCACTCCTGATGATCTCCAGCTCAGGTTTGGATGACTGTAGATGGATTTACATAGGAGGACATGCACCCATCTGCTTGGCAACATAATACATGTGCTGAGCCTGCTGGCCCAGTGCAGATCAGGAAAGGACAGAGACAAGCTGAATAATAATTAAGTGTTAGATTGGCAGTGGTGAACAGCTCTGTGTACTCAGCATCAGCGGGTGACTTTCCTGACAGAGAGGAAGAATAAGAGAGGGAATGTAGAGAAACTTGTTTTTCTGACTCTTGTGTCTGTCTCTGCTTTCTAACAGCTCTTCCCAAGATGCCCACTTCCCTCACTGTGACAGAAACCACGGCCACCAGTGTCACCCTGACCTGGGACTCTGGCAACCCAGAACCTGTGTCCTACTATGTGATTCAGTACCGTGCCAAATTGTCTGAGAATGGTTTCCAGGAAGTAGATGGTGTAGCCACAACCCGCTACAGCATCGGCGGCCTCAGCCCCTTCTCTGAATATGAGTTTCGTGTCATGGCTGTGAACAACGTTGGACGGGGGCCTCCCAGCATCATCGTGGACACCCGTACAAGCGAGCAAGCCCCCTCATCACCGCCTCTTCATGTCCAGGCACGCATGCTGAGCTCCAGCACCATGCTGGTCCAGTGGGAACCTCCAGAGGAACCCAATGGGCAAATCCAGGGCTATCGGGTCTACTTCAGCCCAGATCATGAAGCCCCACTCAGCGCCTGGCAGAAACACAATACAGATGACAGCCATTTCACCACCATCTCAGGCCTGGCAACAGATATCACCTACAGCCTGAGGGTGCTGGGCTTCACCTCTGTGGGAGACGGGCCTCCCTCTGATGTTCTACAGATCAAAACCCGGCAGGGAGGTGAGAACATGCTCACTATGTCACTGCAAAGCAATGGCATGAAAAAAAAGCTGTTACAGTCACACTGTATTATAAGCAATAAGTCACTGGCTCAGATTTTTGATTTATTGTTTTGTGGAAAAATGGCTGGCAAAGATGAAAGAATTATTCAGATCATTTACTGTGTGCGTATGTGTTAGCAAATAGGTACCTGTTGTTGCAGACACAGAGCAACATTAGCATTTCCTTTGGAATGGTATGTTCAGTGCACTTGTAAGTCTACCATTCATGCCTCTTTTCAACAACTCTTTACCTTAATGTTCACCACCTTGTCATAAACAACAGCTGTGTTCCAGTCCCACGATATGCACCAACTATAATGTGCAATTTTTGGATACAGTTAGGTCCATAGGTTTTTGGACAATGATACATTTTTTCTAGTTTTGCCTCTGTACACCACCACAGTGGATTTTAAATCAAACAATCAAGATGTGATTGTAGTGCAGATTTTCAGCTTTAATTCAAGGGGTTTAATAAAAGTATTGGATGAACTGTTTAGGAATTACAGCCATTTTTATACACAGTCCCCCACTTTACGAGGCTCAGTAGTAATTGGACAATGACTGATAAGCAGTTTCATGGCCAGGTGAGGACTGTTCCCTCATTATTCCATGGCAAGTTAAGCAGATAAAAGATCTGGAGGTAATTCCAAAGGTTGAACTTTTATTTGATAGCTTCTCACTGGAACTCTCAACTGATTGTTTTAAAATCCACTGTGGTGGTGTACAGATGCAAAATTACAAAACCATGTTAGTGTCCAAAAATGTGTTGACCTAACTGTTTGTACTGTTGTCACACTAGAAAACATTAAACAGTTGGTGCGCACACTAAAAAGGTGTTCTTTTGGCTGCGTTGTTGAAATGCATAATTGTCCCACAATGCAATTTTTGATAATATTGATAATAATTTATGATAATGTTCTATCAGGTCTTGTTAAAGTTTTGATGGCTGAGGACCAGTTCACAGAGCATGAGGCATTGAGGCATGCTTAGAAAAAAAAAAAACACACATCAAACACTTTTAAGCCATTTTCACTA
>VUQI01063559.1:13598-44776 GCA_015106735.1 Paratilapia polleni | reverse complement strand
ACAGTTTGTTAGAATTAAGTTGGGATATTCTCCAAAGTTGTCCTTTCTCACATGCAGCGCACAGCGGGAAATAGTCCATTTGAGATCCATTTGGGCTACTACAAGTATTCTGTGTGGTTTAGGCGAGGGAGCTGCCTGGACAGAGGGTGCTGGAGGCAGCACAAATGACACCCACTCGCTTGTTAGCGGTGAATGCACCAGACTACTGTATTAGCTGTGCTATTCGCATGTCGGCACAATCCAGCATCACAATGACTTTGTAGTAGAGAGCTGGAGGATTAAAGACTGTCTAAGTTAGGCTGTAGTGGATGTGTTCATTCAGAGGGTCGTGGTTTATATTGCTAATTGTCATTTTTGTCCTGGTTTAAAGTTTTTAATCACTGGTGAGGTGATTGTTAACCAGCTGCATTCATCCAGGTTAAGAAGTTTTACTCTGCAGAAAAGTAACAGAAAAGTTGGAACTGAAGAGAAATGCGGGTGACATTTTGCACCCCAGTATGACATGAACTGTGAATGAATGAAATGTACAGGAGTCCGCTCTTTTTGTAATAACTATTAAATATAGATTAGTCTAGTTTCAAGGTAATCTACTTGATTCCACTGGTCCTCTTGTGATAAAGTTGTTAGGATAAGAAAAAAAAAACTCTGATGGCTAGAACACATGAGCCCTCTTCTTGGAAATCGCACACATTTGTATTATATTTATTTTGTGCAAAAGAAGGAGATGCAAGCATCAGTCCTCAAACCAGCAACCTTTATGTGAAAGCCAAACTGCCCACCTAACTTTTCTACAGGCCCACATTAATAGCAGGCTAAAACCAGCCCTGCTGCATGCAGCACCTCTGACTTAGACACAGAGAGTTGTGTTATTCAGATTGATGCCTGGCTGTTTGCATGAAACTGTGTGTGAGCTTGTGGTAAATGTGGGTATAAACCTTACTATTAGCAGCAGAACTGGAATACATTTAATTTCACTCACATCATTTATTGTATGTGCTGAAGGCTACACAAGTAGTTTCCTGCACGCATACGAATAATAAGTGTGTTTCATTCACACACAGCATCTTTTTCAGTGTACTGTGCTCGACAGGAAGAAACATGGCATCACAACAGAGCTGCGTTGGAAAATGAAGCCAATCAAATTCAGCTGACCCACTTTATTTATTTGTGGAACAGAGCTCAGGACTCTCACAGGCTGACATAAAATATTTTTAACTTAAATGCCTATTTCAATGTCTAGCAATTGAAATTGGTTTTATCAATCACTGCGATTAGCATAAAGTCTTCACAAGCCACACCGTCTGTTATGTGGTCGCCCAAAATATTACACTAACCACCAGAAACCTCAAAAATCTACTTTTTTAAGATCTGTGTCAATTCAGTTATGTTGTTAGAGGGTTTAGAAAATGCAGGAATTTTTCTGCTACTCGGTGGCTGTGAACACATAATTCTATGTCTGCTAGACACTTTCTAAACTTATCTTAATAAACTGTTACTTCTCAGGATTTACTGGAGCACAGAAGGTGTTGGTTTTGAGAGTTTTATGTAATTTGTTGGCATACATTATTAATTTTACCCTTAAATGTGCTGGTGATTTATTGTATGTAGTATGAAGGTATCGTAAAAAGCTTTTGTGGCTACTTACAAAACATTTTGATGTAAAATCACAGTTGTTTAAAAGTTTGTTCAGGTTGCCATGTCATGGTTGAAAAACAGTTCCAAAATCTGTGCCAACATCCTGGACATTACCTAGCTGTCCGCTCAAAGTCATAAAAAATGTGGACTTTTCTTGCGGGGGGCGTCTCTGTGCCCAGCCATACACTTCTCCACTTCCTTGCACTTTGTATTTCCATCTCTGAAAACATGTCTTTGTTGTCTCTTCCAGTTCCAGCTCAGCCGTCTGACTTTGAGGGTGAGGCTGAGTTGGACTCACGCATCATGCTGTCATGGCTTTGGCCTGTCCAGGAGCCCATCATTAGCTTTGAACTGGTGTACTGGGAGGCCAGCAATCCCACAGACAAGGTAAATACCACCTAGAAACATTTTCCTTTCACTTAAATGTGCACGAAATATTTGTTGTTGTGTGCTGTGTTTCTTTTTATTTATCAAAAGGTTTTGTATTCACAGTATGCCTGTAAATTGTTTTTTGGCATTCCAGTTGGATTTATCGGTGAGGAAATCTTGGTCATTTTAGCCCACAATCTCCATATTTTCTGAAGCAACTGTAGTTGGAGGTGATGTACTGTAATTTGAGCCTATTAAAAAAAAAAGAAAGGAAAAAAACAAAGTGATGTGGATGAGTGGATGGCTTTTGTGCATCATGAACTACAACGCAAAGAACAGATGAATGCTGCTTTGGATTTCCTGTCTGTGGTGTGATGGGGTTGATCCGGCCTTGCAAAGTGAAGGGATGCGGCTCCCTGACTGGGAAAAAAAACAAAAAAACTATTCCTTTTTGTTGTCCTGAAAGGTTTATGACTTTGTAAACTCAAAAAATATTCCTTTTTTCAGTCTCATAATTTATATCTTTAATTTCTTAAACTCTGTGTTTTTCTCAGAATAATAACCCACTCTGTTATTTTTTTGTTATTTTTTAGAACCTATGATTTCCCTAACATGGTGTCATAGATCTAAAAATTAGTTGACCACATTTTTCATTAGCTGTGCCTGTATTTACCACAGACACAGCCTTAGATCACACAGGTCCATCTTATGGGCCCTGAACACCACCAGCATGATTTATCTTGGGAAGACACACAAGACAAATTTGCCAACCACACCCAAGCAGCAAACTCCAAAAACAGCTGCCTGCGTGAAAATTGCCAAAAAGGTTGAAGCTCCAGCAACACTTGTGCTATGAAGAACAGCTTTTTTTATTTGACCAACCCGTTTCGGCCTGTGGCCTTCATCAGGATCATCAAGAACTACATTGCAGACAGCTCTTTAAATAGCATACGTGTTTGAGTAGAAAAAAAGGGTAAAAAGCCCTGCATTAAGTAATTAAGAAATCTATAAGCCATATTAAGAGAACAGTATGTCACTGTTTCCAAAAGGTGCCCCAGTTAAACCACATATTACATAAAATCATGAACCTCATTGTGCCCTGTAATGATACTTTTCAAAAGTGTGTGCGTGAAAGAGAGCGAGAGAGAGAGCGCGCAAAAGAGTGGAGTTGAGATGCTGAGACAAACTGAAGCGTACTCAGGCCTGAAACGTTAAGAGCCGTGTGAGAGCAGGCCAGTGGGGGAGTGTGGAGGGGTGACAATTGTGCTTGGGCACTATACAAGGCAACCGTGCTGAAAAGAGCTCCACTTCTCTTCACTGCACTAATCGCACAAATTTTTGAAGGAGCTTGGCAGGTAGGTTGTTCAGCCTCCTCAAGAAGTTCTTGTGTGGATTTAGGCTGTCTCTTTGTCTTCACACTCCATGATGTTGAGACCAATCAGGCACTGCCTTCATTGTACTAATTGATTAATTGCAATCGAAACATCTGAAGTACCCAAACATTTGGCACAGTACTGTGTAGTGTACTGTTTGTGTATAGTGTTGCCCTCATGATCTTGTGGTTTTCATCTCTCCACAGCACCGCGTCACTTTTGATGCAGCAGGCTCCTATGCAGTTGATGGTCTAAAGCCAGACACACTGTACATGTTTTCCCTGGCAGCTCAATCCGAGATGGGCTTAGGCGTCTTCACTCAGCCTATTGAATGCAGGACCGCTCAGTCCAGTAAGTACAACAGCGCTCTGTCACTTTCACAGGTGTGGCTCAGGTTATGTGGTCCAGGTGACAATGAATTAATGATCTGTGACTTTTGGTTTAAGTTGAAACTAACTAATTATAAATTAACCAAAAACAGTAAACATGAGATCAATCTACAGGTAAGTGGAGCTTAAGGGTTAATGTAGGGCTGGAGTACTGGAGGTCATTGCAGTCCAGTCCACTTCAGATATATAGCTCCCTCCCTGGAAGCCCGGTTGGCTTTTCTCTTCCACTTACTCGGTTTCCTTTGTCCCCTGTCTGTGTTTGTGTTTGAAATGTCTGGTTTTAACATCTGTAATGTACCCGAGATAAAATGATAACCTAAACAATAAATAATCAGGAGCAGTTTATTGAAAATCTCCTCCTCCATGGAACCTTTCCTCAGAGTTATTTAGTGTTTCGCTGGTCACATTTAGAAGAATTTCTACTGCACTTATTACACTTATTATTTGGAGCTTTAGAAATAAATATTGAGAACATGTAAGTAACAAAAAAGTGACAAATTAAAGGAAAAGCAGTCTCATACCTTGACATTGATTTCTCCAGTTTGTGGTATTCTTCTCCATGAACATCATTCTACCAAAAGACATTCCCTCATTTGGGGTATTGATGATGGTGTATTCAGACCAGACCCGAACCAAAGTCTCGTCTCACATTAGCTGTGCAAACACAGTCATTTCACAACCCACAAATGCTCATGCCTAACAGCAAATAAGAAAGCTACTTCCTTCCAAAGTACAGCCAATAGCTGGAATCAAGTAACTAACATATTTTTAGAACTTACCAGGAGATATTACAATTCCTCTTACTTTTCTCCAAGCACTCTCCTTTTATTGTTCAGTTTCCCTATAAAGGCAAAGTTTAATCATAGAGCACTAGCTGCCCCCAAACAGCAAAAATAAGCTTTGCTCCATTTCTCATGGTCAGCATCAGTCTTTGAGAGAATTTCAGCTGACTGGCTTTCAGGACACAGCATCAAGTGATTTTTATTTTGCAAAGTTGAAGTATTTTCAACCTGTGTGGATACGCATTCACCTCTATCCACTTTATCAGGTGTGAGTTTGCATAATCTTTGTATGTAATCATGGTGCAAATACTTTGGTTCGCGATTGGTCTGAACACACTGTAACATGCAGGTCCACAACCTCCCAGGTGATTGCAAACCAGTCTGGTAGCTGTGAAGGCTACCAGATTGGTTTCATCCTCATCCAACCACCCATTACACCTTCATGTCTTACAGATGCTAGGCATTGTCATCCACTCCCACCAGGATAGACGTACGCCTTTATAGGATCAAGGCGGTCACTCAGAACAGCTTTGTATGCAAAATGCCCCACCCCACAGCATACCAGATCCACCAGAACCCTCCAATGTAGTGTTTGTGTTTGAATTACCTTAGGAAAAATATACACAGAGCTTTTGCCATTTAAGCAGCGCTGAAGTCCAAAGTTCTCCACCCTTCGCCCTCTGAGAAATGTTCAACTAGCCAATAAAAATAAATGCCTTCATTCACATACATATTCATTGAGCTTATCAATCTGGTCCAGCCATCCAGGTCAAACAACTTGTATAAAGTTACTCTGTGTCTGCATGTTAGTAGAGCAGCAGCAGCAGCAACCAGTCTTACTATATAATATAGTAGCTTAACTTTGTTTAACAAACATGATTCATTGGTTGCATTTCTGTGATTTAAGCACAGAAATTGATTTTTTTTTTTCTCACTTTACTCAACTATGCATTTACAGCATAGAATTGGTGAATCTTCATTTGTAGAAAGGTTTATGTGAAAAAGAGGTTGGAGGTTTGGGGACTCATGGTGTCATTGTTCTCTGAAGAGATCTGCTTTTACCCAGATTTTTGTAACGGTGGCTCCCACCTGAGTAAGGGAGCAGAACCTCCCATTCTGAACCAACCATCAAACTATTCGAACACAATAATACTAGCAGCAGACAGGCGGGGTAGCTCACGGAACTGTGTAATTGCAAATGTCATTTTTCAAGCTAGCAAAATGTAATCAGCAGTGTAGCATTAATTATAAGTCGACTTTTTTTTCCACCTGCCAGTCACGCTTGATTTTCCCGAACATTCAACTCAATTACAAAATTCAAAGGCAGCAACCTAAGAAAATGTCACTTCTTTGTGACATAAAATCCACACACGACATCGTTCGTAGAGGCATTAGCATTGCTTGATATTTATATATATATTCTGCTTTCTGCTGCGTAACAAATCACCAGGCATTGCACATTTTGACAAATAGTCTAATAAAGGCACTGAGTCGATACATGCAGCACATGATGATGTAAGGCCAAGCAAACACAAACAGACGTTTGCAGAGACAGCTTTTATCGTGACTGTCATGTTCCTTTAAAATGATCGTTTCTCATGTGAAAGGTGGCCGAGCGCATGCTGATGTGCAGGACTTCGATCACTGCTCCCGCACTGACACTAATACTATTGAACACTGTTAATTCAGAACTAGAATGTGTATCTTAACATCGGATCTCTGGCACACTGGGAGATATGGAGCTGAAGCTGCAGTATTTATGACAGCGCCCCGAAGGAGTGTAAGCCCTCACTCAACTACTTGTTTTACCTGTCAGGAGTGAAATCGTTCAGCCAGCCGTCACACTGCAAACAAATGCATTTCAAACTATTCCCTTTGATTTCCAGTCTTTCTTATCGCTCCTGTGAGTGCCAAACACATCGTGTCAGGAAACTTGCTAACACGTCTGAAAACCCTGACCACTGCTGCCATCTCCCTGCAGCTTTTCATCTGTTTGCCACTCTCACTTCTGTTTATTTACACTATATCAGGCGCTTGTCAGATTTTATATATAATTTTTTAAACTGAAAGGTCATTAAAGGAGATGCACTAAAGAAAAGTGATCTAATAATGTATTGTGCTTTTGAAACACAGTCTCATGGCATAGCAGTTCATCTATTAATTTATGTCTCTGGACACTTCCATGTTTCTCATGTACCTTTTCTAAAATGTTCGTTTATAGCAAAAATCGTAATCACATTTTTTGGTTAGTATTTGTAACTGCAATTATTTAACACAATCATTAGCCTACCAAGCACCATGCAATTACTAAACTTTAAAAATGTGTCTTCTTAACAGACGCTAAAATGGACACAGTCTTAAATATTTTTACTCTGGTTTTAGATCTCCTTTCATTTTTTAGATGTTCAAAAAAACTTTTAAATCAGTGCAATCTAATCTTTCAGTCCCCACAATAACATCTCCTTTTTTTCTTATGGGTTAAGTTCATTCTTTTTTTGTCCAAATCTTGATTCCCTTCCTCTCAAAGCCACCCACCTCTGCTTGAAGTTTGGCTATTTTTCATATTCGTGCTTCTATTTGGGACTTTAATCTCCCACACATGGATCTCTGCCTTTTGATTCATTGCACCCCTGCAGTGATACATCCAAAACTTCTCGTATGCATGAAGCTTTCTTTCAACTGGTGACGAGCACCTTTCCTGCAGCAGCTTCCAGCGCTGTTCAAACAGGAACTGAGTGCACACGCTCGGCTGGGGCTGCCACAGCACAGGCGAGCATGATAACTGCCACCCGTGTTATCTCTCCCACCTGCTCCACACTCATCTCAGTGGCTGGTTTTGTTGTTGAGTTTTGTTGTATTCTGTTCTTGTGGGTCATTGTGCATACATGCATTCATCTGTAGTGTGCCTGTTTTATCTTTCAGTTAGTGAAACTTCACACTGTTTATTTTATGTGTGTGTGTGTGTGTTTTGTTATGAAGTATCACTTGTTTTTGTCTGCCCTCTGGACTGTGAAGATCATTTATTAAAATAATTATGTTATTTTCTGGACATGAAATCACCTTTATTGTTCACTGAAATGTGTGCTAGCAAATAACTGTTCTTCTTAAAATGATGTTCATATACACCAAATTGGTTATTACTATGGTTTGTGGAAAATACAGAGTAAACACTGCCCAAATTGCATTAATTTTTAATGAGGAACTTTTATATTTAGTCATCTCATTAAAGAAGAATTCAGGGCTATTACTATCTTGTTTTAAAAGATTTGGTCACTGGTTCATTTGGTTATTATAACTACTTAACAGTGGTATCACTGAGAACTAAATTCCTGATGGGTAAACATGAGTAATTAGACAGTTTTGAAACTAATGTAAGAAGTGATCTAATCCATATATGGAAGAGAGAGTGGAGTGTTATCAGCTATTACTAGAAAGCTTGGGTAGCAAGCTGCATTGATAATGTGCATGGATTGGTACAGCACTGTGCAAAAGGAGCCAGACTTTCTTGTAATTTTTTTAAGTGGTCTTGAACAATAGTTCTTCAGGCTTTCTGAAGGTCTTTCAAAGTTTTTTGTTGGACATTGGCTGCTTTTTCACTCACTTTCAGTCCAGTCCTTTTACCTGACCATTTTCAGAGGAATGTTTTATTGTTTGTTAAGCCACTTAACACTGACCTATGAATCATGAAAGCATAAAAAATGCACCTAACTCAAGGATGAACCAGTGTTGTGTCTACACATAACAGACAACTTTGCAAAGAACCAATTTTAAATTGTATCTTTAGGCACTTTGTTACTAAGTAGCCAGTCACAAAAAAACAAAACAAAAAAACAACATAATTTGTTCCCTTTTCTTTAGTTGAATCCACGTCAGTGCCACAGTTTGACATACGTAAAATAGTATTTTTGCACCAACAAGGTGGTTCCCAAAGAGCTATTAGCCAAAAGTTGGCATATCTCTACATGGTGTGCAGTGTGTCCTTAAAAATTTGAGGAAACTGGATAACTGGAGGACAAAAGATGTGGCAAAAAACTATCTATACCAGCCAGATCACACATATTACATCAGCAATATGTATGGAGTAAGTCAGGAGAGAGGTACAACAGTGTGTTTACAGCCATCTGTCAAACACAGTGGAGGCTCTGTCATGGTTTGGGGCTGCACTTTAGCCAGTGGTGTTGAGGATCTTGACAAAATTAATGGAATTATGAACACACAAAAGTACCATCAGATTCTGATCCAACATGAAATACCATCAGCCAACATCCAAAGAAGAACTTTGAAATGTCCTTCAAGAAGTCTGGAAAACTGTTCCTGAAGACTACTTAAAGAAATTATAAGAGAGCTTGCCTAAGAGAGTTGAGACTGTGCTGAAGAAAAAAGGTGGTCATACCAAATACTGATCTCAAGTTTGTGAGAATTGTACAAACTCTTGTTTTTGCCTTACATACTGTATCTCCATGCATGTTTGCACATGTTTCAATAAATCGCTGCACCTGTTTCCCATTTTCATAGCAAAATATAAAGGAATGAGGGGTGGCTTAAGACTTTGCACAGTTCTGTACATGACTCACATACCTGTTAATTAGTGTTGGTAACAGATAAATAAAACACTAGAATTTTCACCAAAACTGAAGCACAAACGTCGTAGACAATCTGTACAATTAACTATAGCAAGCAGTATTTGTCAGATATCTGCTTTAAAATGCTCAAAAAAGGCACCAACACTACAAACATGCTTGAGAGGTCCAGTGGCACCAGTTAGCTTGGGTGAAGTCTAGCAGACAGCTAGCAGCTCTAGCCTGTGGCAGCACACCTGTCAGTCAAAGCATTGTATTTTCCACAAAACAAAATGACGAGGCAAATTAGTAGGATAGTAGGACATTAGTTTACCAGTTTGCACTGTCAAACCCAAGGTGGATATTCAGTTTGTAACATAGTGGTCCAGAGGGTCAGTCGCTGTGTCGTCCATCATCCACCCTGCTTGACCATTACCCTCCCTCCTCCCCTCCCCTCAGCCCCATCAGCCCCACCCCAGGAAGTACATTTGCTCAGCCTCAGTTCCACCAGCATCAAGGTGAGTTGGGTGGCACCGCCCACAGACAGCCAGCACGGAGAGATTGTGGGCTACTCCCTAGCCTACCAAGCGCTTACAGGAGAGGACCAGAAACGTCACCAGGTGTCAGGGATTGGTGCTGATGTCACCAGCTACGTGTTGGACGACCTGGAGAAGTGGACGGAGTATTTGGTGTGGGTGAGGGCTCACACAGATGTTGGGCCGGGTCCAGAGAGCTCTGCAGCCCGAGTCAGAACAAAGGAAGATGGTATGTTGATGGTGTCATGGGGAAGCTGGCCCTCTTTTTAAACACTGACTTTCCAATTCTTCTTGTGCTCATCTCCTGCTGCTGCGATTTAGTCTTACAAACACTCACCAAATGTGCGATTGTTTAAAATGCATAACAGCAGTGAAATGCTTTTTCCACCAGAAATAAATTTAGATGAGTTTAGGCATGGCTAAAATGCAGAAAACCGCCCCAGGGCCGCAGATGCTTGGACGGTTTGTAGTAAATTGATCAATTTGTAAATTTATTTTGGAACATTCACCTCTAAAGCAATACTTTTAAATTATAAGTATAAGGCAGGTCCTGCAGAATGTCCTCATGTACATTGCTATTCCTAACTACGTTCATAAAATCAAGTCAACCTTTTTTTTGGGGGTTTTTTTGCTTTTGTTTCTTGTTTTGTTTTATTCGTTTTTTTTTTTTGTTTTTTTTTCCTGGGGCCTGCTAGTTGGTTTGTTTTACAATGCTGGGAACTGACATCAGCAGTAAATTGCAATATATGACCTAGTTCTAATTTAGGTGCAAAACTCAATCCTTAACCTTATCTAAATTATCTCTGAATACTTGTTTTTCCTGGGAAAAAAAAAAAATCTCAAACCTTGTTGACTCCAGTAATGCACACTGCTACCACTTTGGAGCACACAGTTTTAGTCCAGTGCCAACATTCAGTGCCAATACATGAGGCAGTTTAGCACAGTCTGCGGTGGTGGATCATGTAGTCATCATGTGGGGGACTTAAGCTCTTGTTCTGGCACAATCCAAAAGTAGTTTTTATACCTTTTTTTTTAATCATCACCTCAAACCTTCACTAAACTTAATCAAGTGGTTTGTCAGAGAATAAGGAATGAAGCATTTCAGCCAAGAAAGTCCAAGCTTATTTAAACATTCACAGTTTCAACTGTCACTGTGTCACTTTTCACAGTGTGACACTGGATTAGCTGTCTAGTCACTCTAAAACCAATCTTTAAGTCTGAGTCCCTGTTCTCTAGAATAAGAAGTTGTACAATCTGTGGGAACAGATTGGAAATCCCATGAAAAAAAAAAGTGCACGCGGCACACTTTGTGAAGTGAGAGCACGGATATACACGACTCTTTTTTTCTCAGCTGAACCTGGAGGGACACTGTTGCTTAATCCATTAGGCCGTAGGCTTCTGTCTGACATTTACACCTGGAAAAGAAAGAAGTTAATTTAGTCGAACTGCAAAACTGCTAAGCCAAAATGAACGTTGTGCTCTACGTAGGAGAATTTTTAAATATAATAAGATTTCTGATTGTCAATACCAGTTCAAGTGAGCTCTATAAATAAATGCAACAGAAAAGAAGTGTAACAAACACTGCAACCATTTAGTCATGGTTATAGCAGGTGGCCTCTTCAGTGAATGTGTCATACTTGACAGTTTTCATAAAATACCGTCAGTTGTGGGTTTATATCTGATGTGGCCTGGACCTGGTGCATGGGTGTGAAAAAGTTAACATGTCCTAGCCTAAGTCTATTTATCAGAATATTGATTTACCAGAATATAATTCAGGGTTTTGATTTTTTTTTTTTAAATCAACCCTTTTCTCTTTAGGGTTTTATTTGAATCAAACATTTTCCCCAGTTTATACTCTTACTAAAAACAGTTTCATATGTCATGGCTAAAACGTATAATTATTTTTAACCCAGAGATAGGACTCTTAATATTTAAAATCACTTTTGTGACAGTGTTCAGGTCAAGACGGACAGCAGCTCAATCCACAGTGGATACAGAACAATATGCACACACTGATATACCTACAATTAGCACATACGTGTACATAAAATAAACAATAAGGTATAGAAGCAAAATATTTAAACCCATTTTCCCAGTTCAGTATAGCCTTTCTTAAATGATGCAGGTCAGTGGATAAGATGGGAACAGACCAAGAATAGCCTTATGAATAAAAATATACCAGCAAGTATGTCTCCAAGCATACAACATGCAATTGTGAGCAAGGGCTTCAAGGTTAGTCATGAATCTCAGTGCACTATGATAGACAGAATAATCAAGGCAGAAGCTTTTCCTCATTTAGCTGCATTTTGTGAGTCTTTTTTGTGAGACTTTTGCTGCCACTAAGCTCCTGCCTGTCTCGCTCTGCCAGTCTGCCTGTCTCTTTTCCCAGCATGATGACATGGTGTGCTGCGCTGCTAGGCCAAGGTGTCTGGAGAATTGCCTGAGTGGCAACATAACATGCTCTTTCTCTGTCGTCAGTCACATGGCAGGACTGAGGCACCAGCTAAATGGACACTATGATTCAGTCCGCAGGGAGGCTCTGCCATTCAGCAGCATCCGTTTGTTATTACTTTCACTGCTGAAGACGAGTCAGAATGCAGCACAGCCCAATGCTCACATCTCTAAGACACACGGCATTACAACAAATCCTTACAAGAGGATTCACCTCTCTTTTTTGTGCAGGCACAATTGGCCGTATCATGACCAATGAGAGCAAAGAGTAATGGGCTCTTTTCTGGAACCACTCAAGGAAATCAAAGCATCAAAGTTTAAGTCCTGTGCAATATCACAGAGGCTTAGAAAGTATAGCAGCGTAGTGAGGAGCCTCTCCTCTGTTAAAGCTCCCAGTTCTGACCAGCTCAGGTCTTCTACTGCTTAAAAATGAAATCCAGCTCTGCTTTCAACACTCCTTCCTTTTTATTTCTTCTTTATTAATCCAAAGTTTGATTGCCTCATGCTCTTTTTTATTAATCCAGCTGCTCTCTGTTTATTGATGTATTAGGATAATTGATATCATCGGATAGGTGCAGTTGTATTTTTTTTTCCTAGGTGATCGTGAGCCATGAGTTACTCTCCGGTCATACATACATCTCCTTTAACTCCACTCCCTTTATCAACTAATGACAAGCAGTTCTCATTCAAATGAAGACTTTATTTCGAGTGAAATATTAATTTTATTTAATGGAGCTCAGCGTAACTTAGAGGTAACCATTCTTATCAATGACACCTGCTGCATTTAAGTACAGTCAGCTTATATCTTGCACATCATGGATCACAATAGCTGGTAAATTAATTTCGTAAACTGGCCATTTCAGATATGATTTTGCCATAAACTGTATAACAGATGGACATAGGCGCCATGACGTCACCCACTGAGATGAGGTTTCCATCTTGATGTTTTGATGTGATGACCAAGAGGCTCATTGGCTAACAACATGTCACAAGTTGTTAGCCAATAAGCATATCCTGGATAATCCTCCTTTCTGACAATAAGAATGATGACAATTTTTAAAAAATTGACTTAATGTTTTATTCAGTATGACCTGGGATGAATGAATTAAGTCCATTTTGTAAATTATGGTCATTCTAAGAGTCAGGAAGGAGAAATAATACAAGATATGCTCAGTTGTCCGTCGCAAATCGTTAGCCAATGAGCGTCAGTGTCCACAGTTTCTGAGTCAGACCCACCCCTCGCTTGTCACATCAGGTTTTTAAAACACCGAGATGGCGACGGCTAAAACACTCAGCTCGAGGCGTCATGATGGGACTTCACTAACCAATGTGGGACATCCCAGTGGCTACAGTGGCCTTGACACTAAAGCAACTGCTGGTCGCTTGAAGACATTCCAGGCTCTGGTAGCCTAGGTAACCTACATATGACCTGCTATTTACCAACAGGTCATATGTCAATCAGTGGTATCCTGTGCTCTCATTGGTAGTTGCTTCAATCGCTCGCCTGTAAGTTGAGAAAAGTTGATCTCGGGTCCCGCCCACTTCGAGTCAACAGCGGTTATTTCGCCTGTAGTCGCTTGAAGTTGCCGAATGTCATTCACTTTCTATGGCCTCTGGTCACCACGCTGCTGTGAATTGTTTCCAGTGCTGACACAGATTTAACCAGCAGCTAACTGGCTAACCTTAGCTTGCTTGCTCTTAACACTGTTGCTAGCAAAATACTATTTGAAGCAACATCATTTTTTTGTCCTTAGGTGGAGTTTGTATAGGAGTCTGTCTTAACATTTGTAAACTGCTGTTAGGACTGCTAGCATTGCTCACTTGATGGTAGGAGGGAGGCACTAAGTTAAGCCACTCAGGAGCAAGCACGAGCACCGTTCGATTTGCAGAGGTGTATTTTTTTTTTAACTATTGTGAATTTTCCAGAGTTAAAAATAATTGAATTGAACAAAAAAAAAAATTTAGAATGTGTTGTGGCCAAAAACATTGCTACATATGTCAGAATATACAAACATAAGTAAAGTGTATGCCACTGAAATATTTACAACACTTCTATAAATACATAATGCTTCTTCTAGTGGCATTCCCATTAATCTTCTTACTTTTAATCAGTTTTACCCAAACCTGTAGATCATTCTAAAACTAACCTCTATTCTTTTAAACCTGCCCAACAGTCTTTTAGTTACCTGATTTAAACTGAATATTTTAATATTGCCAAAAGCCAACAGTGACCTTGTGACCAGTGTTTTTGTTTGTTTGTTTTTCTGGATGGCATTTCTTTATGGGTTAAATCTCAAAGAAACAAATCTAAATAGTGTTAGAAGCACAGTTTCCTTCCTCACAACACTAACCATCTGCTGCCCTTCTCTCTCTCTCTGCTTCTCTCATCACTCTTTATTTCTGAACACCCACTGAATTTTAATCTCACACTCTTTTCATCTCTTTCCATCTCTCTCCACCCCATTTGACTTTGAGCTCTCATTGCTCTGTGCATTTCTCCAGCATCTGTCCATTCTCCACACAAAGTGTCCACTTTCTCTGCGCTCTGCCCACGAATCTTGCTTCCAGCTCACATCCGTGTCAGCCCGGTGCAGGAGTATCAAAACACATTCTCATTTAGCTCCCTGACACAGTCACAGCGCAGGGTGAAGGTTGCTGGCTTACTGTAATTTATTTTAATAATCTGTAATCAAAGAAACGCTGCTCTTTAAAATTGAAAGAGAATAGCTATTTTTCTTTATTTTCATATTATAATTGTTCTGGTATTAGCACAGAGGTTTTTATTAGACTGTTATTCCACCTCAAATGTGATTAGGACCTGCCTCACTCAGATATGTCAATTTAATGCTCAGTTTCCCTGTTGCCCTCAGACAACAGGCATGCTGGTTTCTTTCTCATCATTCCTAGTATAATCAAATACTGTGATTTTGTCAGCCAATTTGGCATCATTGATGTGACGCACTAGGTTATGGTAATAATGAGAAGTGTCTCCAGCAAAACTTGCCACATATGGACGCGCAGGGTTAAATTTGTTAAGTGACATATTTTAACCCAAACTACCCAAATGTTTTGCTAAACCTTACCAAGTAGTTTTTTTTATGCCTAAGCCTAGCCAGCGAGTGAAAGCAAAAAAGGAGTTAAAAAAAAAAAATCAGCCAGTGAAAACAAAGGCAAACAAAGCACAAAGCTTCCAAGATAGACACTAATCGTAGTCTCCTGGATGAAAAATGCCACTGCCATGCCTCTTGCCTCCTAATGCAGACTTTGTTGGTCTTTAAAACAGGATCTGTCAACATCCAATAGTGTAACAGCATCAACACACTCAGACACCTTGTGTGCATTTCTGTGACACAAACATTATCTGACAGTACAGCTGTGATGGATGTCCTGGGATGAAAATGTGCTGATTTGACATTTTAAAGCAAAATAACAGCCATCACCATTTGCCCCTTTCTCCTACAGGAAATGTAACATAATGAACAGAGCCATTGTTGCAGTTTTACTTTCATTTCCACTGTTCTCTGCTTTGGTGAGGGGTCCTGAAATGTCATTTTGGTTCTGCTCTGGACTGCTTAAGCTCTATTCAATTCATCTTTAAGGTATTTCAGGGGCTGTTGGTCTTGCTGATAGCTGTTTGTAATCACATCACATTACCCATTTTATCACCTCAGCTATGAAGCAGGACAATGAAATACAGTAATACTGTCAAGAACTTTAAAGATAAGTCAAGTTGTCATGGCCTTGATTAGTACTTGGGGATATGAGGTAATTCAGTGGGAGTCGAATCAGAATCAAACCCCATTTTCAGTCACCAGCAGGCTTCATCTGGGAGCTGGATTCAGCACATTCATAAAAGTCCTCAACTTTGCCCATAAACAAATAGTTGGCACTATTTTTAGATCATTCCCTGAAAGTTCTGTTTGTGCACTTGATCTCCTCCACTGTGGCCCTTTAACTTGAATTTTGTGTTGGGGGAAGAGGATGAAGTCGCAGGGGGCCAGATCTGGTGAGTAGAGGGGGTGGTAAGCTAAGATTGTGGTGGTATGGTAAAAAAAAAAAAAACTCCATTGTACCTGAATCGGGTTGTTTTTCTGTTGAATGTCCCCTCTTAGACCTGTCAGGATGTTAGAGTCCAACTTCATGTCCTTGAATTCATATCCTAACATCCTGCTGGTTGCTAACATTAATAGGGCTCACCTGGGAAAAAAATTGGTAGATTGCTTGATTGTAGCAAGCTGTTTGTGTGCGCTAAATTGGATACAGAAGGTTTTTATTTTACAGAGGTTTGTATAGCCAAACCTTCTATGGAGCATGCAGCAAGAATGAGTTATTGCAAACTGAGGATCACAATAGCATTTCAGTCCCAAACATTTTGTTAAGTGAGTTGGTGAAACAGCAGGGGATCGTGTTGCCTGGTAGCTGTAAGTTTGAAGAAATATCTCAGTGCTCCTGACCTGATCTGCCTCCTTCACGCTCAAACACTGTGGCTACTTCCACTAAGGACTGCTGTTTGCTCTTTGGGTCATAGCTGGACACCCAGCTCTCATCACCAATGATCACCAACATGATGGGGTTTTTTTATATCTTCCACCAATTGCACAGTGTTTATTGTATACATAAGATAGCACAGAGAGAGCTTTAAAAGTTTTGATTGTTATATTTCAGTTACAGAAATAAGAACCGGTTGTTATGTTGACCCAACTAAATGAAAGAAAACCTTCCAACAAGCCCACTAGAAAACCGTAATATATTTTTGAAGATTAAAGTTGGTTTTAATCCTATGTTGTGCTTTTCTGGTGACTCTAAGCATCAGTTGGAAATGTGATAAAATTGAGTTGCGACTAAATTTGAAATGTATGTGTCCATGAATAGCAGACTCAGGTGGAGCTAATAGTAACTTCACTAACATATAGGATTACTTTCTCACATATAGGATTTTTTTGTATATACTCAAGGAGGAAGCAATCAAATCAGATCCCCCTTTGCTTTATAATAATATTTAATATTTCCAAGCTCAGAAGCAGCCAGCATCTAAAGATGTGAGTAAATGCAAATAAATCCCAGCCGCATGCTGAGGTCATTCAGGTTGTGGATTTGTTTAATCTGATGTGTGCAGAAGGAAGTGAGAACGCACACAAAGTGCACCCAGTGAGAGTGTTACAGAGGAGACAATTAGTGGCTGCAGTAGCTTTTGACAGCTGCTGCAGAGAATCCCCAGCAGCCACAGACACAAGATCCGGCTTCACGCTGTCAGTCAGGATGGCCCTACAAGTTTAAAACCAGCATGAAGTACGTGAGCCTCACAGTCTGCATTAGGCATCTACATGTTAAAGTGGGAATTAAAGATAAGTAAACCCATGTCCACATTCACAGCACATTTAGTTTTAATGAAATCACAAAAACTCCTGCAGACAAGAAGACCTTTGTGAAACTCAAGCCAGGCAAGCAGGAAGACACATACAGACAGGACACACAGAGATAAAATCAGTGCAAATTCACACCAAGCTGAGATGTGCATTAGTCATTTTCAAACTTAAGAATGGCACGTCCCAATTTATTATCTGAAAATCTTCTGCAGGCCACCTAAACCTTGGTGCTAAACATTAATTCTTTCAAGGATTCATTTTTGCTTCTGTTGATTTTCTTGTTGAGGTTAATTCTCCATTAACAGCTTTTTGCCATCTTGTAACCACCGCACCATTTTTTATTCTTTTCCCACCAATGACAAGATGTAACACAGCTGTCTTTTAGTAGAATACCTGAGTAATAAAAGATTCAGTGTCTTTACAACTATCTAAGTACATATGGTTGCCACAGAGTGAATATATAAAATGTACCTAGCTTCTGGGGTCTGAAAAGTTAAGCAAATGCAGAAGTACCCTGAACCTATAATTCCATAAAGCTGTGTTTAATGGCAAGCACGGGGGTGAATCCTGGTTGCAGTAGTATGGAAATCTATGGGAAAAGAGCCACTGGCTCCTTTGAACAATGACCTCAGTAAACACATTACTGATGGGTTTTAGGGTCTCAGTCTCTATTTTCAAGTCATAGCACATTTGTTAAAGCAGGTGTGGTCATCCGTATTCTACTCTCCTTTTTCCAGATAAGGGAACACAGTGAGCTTCTGCACTAGCAACAAACAGCCATACCTTTCAGAAAAAGGCTCCACCTGGCCTTACCTTTTCATGCCTCAACAAAATAATGAGATGTCACCAAATAGAACAATTTAGCATCAAAACAACTTGATTAGGAATGCATCACAAAGCAAACAATTACATGCACTTCCTTTTACGACCACAAGAGGTCACTTTCACAAATAGTGATTGTTTTAGTCCCTTTCAAAGATCGACCACCGTTATCGTTTTTCAGCTGAGGTTGGCTTTATTTTAATCCATGGCAGTAGACGCACTTCAAAGCTGTGTTTAGTCTGCTGTGGGATTCTGTTGTCTGTCCCATGCTTCTTTTTGTTCTTCTTTTTCTCTGGCTTTTAGTTTTGCAGTTAACATGGTGGTTTATTGACGTTTTTTTCCTCCAAAGATTGAAGCGTGATTCTGGAAGCTCTGATTTTATAAAAGGTTAAGCGATTCTAATTAGTCTAAAGTGCAAAGTGCTGACGCCGAGTTGCAGAGCTTTTCTTTGCCTGCTGTGCTGGCTTGATACTTTAATACTACTGCTTGCTGCTTTAACACTTTTCTCTCCATGTCTTAATTTTTCTAGTATTTTCCTTTTCTGTTCTTTCTGTCTTGAATTCGATTAATATTTGCCCACCCTCATCTCCTCATTTTTATTGAAGTCAAATTTGTATTCATTTACACCTCCCCATGAAGCTGACCAAGCATTCCAGAGGAATCTTCTTAAGCTCATTTTGATATGCAGCAAAGTAGAAAATGTGAGCTCTAAACTCAGCTCCCAGCATCCTCTTGGGGCTCCATGTGACAAGCTTTGATGTGCATAACCTGCAAAGATAGCTGGCGACCTTCACATATCCTTGCAGCTTCTCCAGGCCAATAGCTACCTCATCAGGTCAAACTTTGAAGTAACTTGTCCAACCAAGAAAGAGAAATGACCAAGAACAGGCCTTACCACCACTTTTCCTTCATCTACATCTGCTACCTGCACATTAGGTGTTCAGAATTTTAATATGATGTGTGATCTAGCTGGGTAATTATATAAGTTAATAATTCTTTCATTTTTTTTATTTTTTGTGTCATCTAAAGAAAGATGTCTTTTCTGAAACACCCTCCTGAGTCTATAAATCTTAAAAAAAAAAAAACTTTCTTGATGTTTAAGTCTTAGTCCACATTTTTATTGTTTTTTTTCTAAAAAAAAAAAAAAACAGGGCTCATCGTCCTTTCTTTTTAAAAATAGATAAGCACTCTTTGAAAGAAATGTATCCACACGAAATGGGAAACACCCAATTATTAATTTTTTTAATGAGGCAGCCTCATTGAGATTAAACTCTCTTTTACAAGAGCTGAGAACAAGAAACATTCAAAAGAGCAAAGCAGAAAAAACAGAACAACTAAGATGTACTCATCCTATGCCTCAACATTACGCTCAAGCTGTCCTTTGGCTCCGGTGCCTGACGCACCAGCTACTATAACATTGGCTGCTGAGAGATAACACCGGTTTTACATACATACAAAGTCCATGTCATGAGTTTGGGTGGGGGATAGTAGCAAAAGGCAGAGGATTATCAGCCTGAAGACCATCCTGTTTGGACCAAACGACTTGGTTAGGATTAGACACTAAAAACTACTTGGTTAGGGTTTAGGCCTCAGTCACGCAGGCCTAGAGAATTGTTGGCAACCCCCTGGCAACTTCCAGTCTCTAGGGAAAAATGTGTATTTCACGACTGGTTGACCAGTGGTTGCTGGCGAAGTGAAGTCGGTCGCAAAGAGGGTGCTGCATCGAAAACTTCCTTGCGATTGGTTTGGTCGCTAGCAGATTGTTGCAGTCGTCTGTAGTTTGCATGGAGGACACCGTCTTTTCTGCAAACACTCAGCAAGTAGTTGCTGAGTGTTTGCAGTGAGACACAAACCGGAACTGGAGAAAGTCCGCCTTCAAACTAAAAGTTGTGCTTTTGAAAGTGAACAGTCTCTGTTTCCATTTTCTGCTGCACCTTTCACAGTTTCACTACTGTTCAGCAAGTAGTTGGTGATTGTTTGCAGACAAGTTGACATCTTCTATGCAAACTGCGGGCAACTGTGGCAACCTGCTGACAACCAAAGCAATCGCAAAACCAAATCATTTTCTTATATGTCTTTGTGACCAGTTTCACCTAGCAACTGCCAGCAACCTCCAGCAACCACTAGCCAACCAGTTGGGGAATACACATTTTTCCCTAGTGACCGGTCTTTGCCAGGTTGTTGCCGACTGGTCTCTAGGACTGTGTGAGTAGGGTCTGCAACATCAAAGCTACTTGGTTAGGGTTTAAACATGAAAAAAAATACTCAGTTAGGTTTAGGAAAAGATCATGGTGTGGGTTAAAATACACCCCATCACATCAGTAAAACTTCACTTCAAAAATGATGAGTTGGGAGTGACAGTCCTGTCTAACTAAATCCATACGGTGTCACATCCTGCCACCAAAGGACACCTTGTGCATAACTGAGACATGCCAGCGGCTTTGCCAAAATGACATTATTAGAAACTGATTCATATGAATCATATCTAAACAATGATTTTATGAAAAAGGAAAATAAAAGGAAACAAACTTCTCACTTATTCTTTCTAACATAAAGCAGTGCCAGCAAGTGAACCACATGAAGGTAGAAAGAAATAGCAGGGAGCTTTTCAGTGAATGATATTCACACTGACATTGTACCACAGGGAGCGGTGTGAGAAAAACAGACACTGTGACATTTATCAGGTGCATCGGAACACACCACACGTCTGTTTGTTCTTGTTGTGGGTGAAGTAAAGCTTTTCAAATCTTTCAGCCAAACTTGCTGTAGAAAGTGGTAAAGTATACAAAGTAATGCAGAGATACTCAGCTTTAAAACTCACATAAATATGAACTTGTAATCAGGACATCCTCATAAAAACATGGCTTAATAGTACTTACACACGCAAAAATAAACATTCCACTTTCTAAGTACAAGTTGTGTTCTGCGTTGTGCTTTCAGTGCCTGGAGCTCCTCCCAGGAAGGTGGAGGTAGAAGCCCTGAACTCCACTGCCCTCAGGGTAACCTGGAAGCCCCCCCTGTCTGTGAAGCAGCATGGCCAGATCAGAGGATACCAGCTGGTTTACTCCAGGCTAGAGAACGGGGAGCCTCACGGCCAGCCGGTCATCATGGATGTCTCCCTCCCTGAAGCCCAGGTACTCTCGCACAGTGTCATTCAGGTTGATTTAACTGGCTGAGACAGTGTCGGACTGAGAGCTGAAAAAGAGGGAGTTTGGTTCAAATCCCGGCAATCACTGGGAAACAAGTTTCTTTGACACAAGCAACTGTTTTAAGGTGGAAACCACTCAAGGCATCTAAAATAAAACTAAATACAGAGAGTATCTTAAAAAGTACTAATCCCACTTTAGACAGGTTGGAAATGCCCTCTCGCTTTTCAGAATATTTTCTCCTCTCATTGCCCAGCTGCCATAATGCACAATGACTAAAAAATGTAAAAATGTTAGCAGTAGATTTATCTTTAGCCTACTGTAGGTAATGAAAAGAAAGTAAATGAGTTCCTTTTTACCAACAAATAACATGGACTGTAAATAAAAGAGGGACCAGGCCACCTTGACGTCAGCCGTTGGTTAGTAAAGTGCTGTTGGGAAGCTTCAGCCTTAGCATTTTAACCTTCACCATTTCAGTGTTTTGAACTGCACGTGACGAGTGAGGGGTTAATCTGACTGACTGCATGCTCTGACAGTAGCCCTTGTCAATCCTAAGGTAGCTTCGCCGTAAAGCATAACCTGCTTTATGTGGCTCAACTTTTCAGACCTGGAAACTAAGTCCCTCTTTTATATACAGTGTGTGTGTCTGCCATCTCTCCACCAACATAGATGAATCTAAACCTTTCTAGAAAAGCTTCAAAACAGGAAGAATAGAATGAAACTGCAGCAGATATGTCAGAAAACCAGTATTTAAATAAGAAATGGATACACAAAACTAAAATAAGCAGTTCAATTTCATTTTTAGATGCTGCACAAACACAAAATGTTTGTGCAGCATGGGCCTTATAAACCTAATATGTGCAAATGATTTTTTTATCTTCTGCTGCAACAGGAAAGGAATGAAACAGATTAGAGTAAGTGTGTGTGGTCTGCAGCATCCCCGTGATGAAAAAGCATTGGATCCAAACATAGGGGTATTTTTAAGATGACACTGTGCATCCAATGCCTCCTTTTTGTTCCATCAGAATAATTGTATTTTGAGTTTTATTTTTATTCCAGTCTGCAGTAGAAAAAACAGCCATAAATATGGACATGTGAATAACAGAAAAGCCTTGATAATTCTGCTGAGGAATGCGTACACGTGATATTTGTATTTGAGTTATTCAGCATCTGACATGTTATGGAAACAGTTTATCTTAAGAACATGTGCTTCCTTGGGTCATATTTTTTCCACAGGCTAAAATACAGGAAAATATTCAAGAAGTAGGATTACATCCATCAAATAAAAAAATTATTTTATATTTTATAATCAGATGCCTCCGTGACAGTGAGGAGGAGTGTCAGCTCCAGAAACGCTGCTGATACTTCATATTTTAAGTCTTTGTTATGGTAACACTCTACATGATTTGGTGTCAGAGAGCTTTACTAGGCCTCACAAAGGATTGGTGGCACATTAAATGCATCACATAAGTGTCCTCTGCTTGCTCTCACATATAACACAGGCCTTCAGAAATATCCATGCTTATTGAAAGAACAGCATTTATGAGAATGCTCTACTGGTGAAAAAACCTGTTTTAAAGATAAGTTGTCAAATATTATATAATATAAGCTGAATGTTAAAGGACTGGTTTAAAGAAATTTTTAATTCAGTGTCCATATCTGGATGGATAGAGGAGAATATCAGAGGTTCAAGGATACAAGAACCATGCTTGAAGTAAGTAATGGAAAAATGAAAATTGTATTAGAAATATTGAAAAGAGAAATGAATTGTTGATTACTTACAGTTCATTTCTCTTTTCAATATTTGGGCAATACATTGGGCACTGTTAAAAACCTTGTGTATTTTAGATGTGTAGATGTGTATTGGGGTGGATATGCATGCTGTAAAGCCATGCAGCATTAGTAGAAGCTCATATTTGCTTTATAACAATGGATGTACAGAGAACTACCATTGCATGACTACAGATTCTAGAGAGATTGAAGACCTTTGCAGTGTTGAGTCTTCTTCTTTCTGTGATTTCTTTTTAAAGTTGATTCATGGATGCTTTTCCAAGTCTGCATCAGATAGTTTTACTTTAAGATGTTTCATTTGGCACACAGATGCCCAGAGACAAGCTAATCAGTTTCTAGTTTTACATTTTTTTGTTCCCTGTTGTGAATGTGTCACAAACAGCAGCCCTGTGAAAAAGTTTTGTAGGTCTCACTTTCACTTTTTTCCATCTGTGAAGACAAGAGAATGATCTATTTGGATTTTTTGGTAAGATTAGCTCTGTATTTGATTTTGTAACACTCATTTCAGCCAAAAGTGCCTGAAGTGCACTATTTATCTACTATTTACTATAGGGAAAAATTATCCTGGCAGAACCAATTTTTAATCTGTTCTTAAATCATTAACACAGGAGAAAACCGATCACCAGAATTATCAGTGTCTGAGATAAATGCATATATTATTTAAAGCTTCATTAACTATTGTAGTTTTGCTCAGTAATGCTTCATGTTTACCTTATAGCCTCAACATGTTTGGCCTTTTAAATAAATTTGCACCAGGAACTGTTTTGGGGATTTATGTTTACGATCTAATATTGTTTTATAAGAAACTGTCACTTTTTGATGAATAGTGTGTATCTCCTCTATACATATGTGAATGAATACTTTATCTGTATAAAGTGAGGATGATATTATTCTTTACATGAAAGGTTGTTTTTTTTAACCAAGAAAACTATTTTTCAAAAACATAAAAATACTCTATTCCAGTCCATTTACCTTATTTTTATTTTTATTTTTTTACCACTTTGAACATGAGCAAAGTTTTGGGTGATTTTTTTTATATGTGTGTGTGTGTGTGTGTGTGTGTGTGTGTGTGTGTGTGTGTGTGTGTGTAGCTGTGTGTGTGTGTGTCTCAAATGAAGGCATGAGCAGCCATAAGTAGCATGGCTTAAAAGAAAAAGATAAGAGCCTACAAAAACTTCATCACAGAATATCCAAGAAAGCCGACTACTTGAACAACTGGCATGAAATCACAGCACCAAAGACTGGGAGGAGGTCACAGGGTGTATGTTTAAAAGCCCTCAGTGAGGAGGTGCTGCTCAGCTCCTCTCCTCTCGGCTTGTTTTGTTCTCCTGGAGGAGCGTCTCACCTGATTTCCTTTATACGCAGCATTCCTGTCTTATCTGTGTAAGGCAGGAGGCCTGATAAAGGGCCCGCATCTCACAGCCCATCTCCAACCTCTCTTTTAACACACATACACACACGCTTCATATGCCTGCTGAGAGGACTTTTCTTTAAGGAACTGTCTTCAAGCCTCATCTGTGATAAGTTTAGTCTCTCCCCCTGGCATCAGTGATGCTGATGAGAATCAACACACGGTCTGTGGAGTGACCCTCTGCACTGCATACACACACATACACACACAGACACACCACACTGTCAGGGGCATAACTCACTCTGACCCCTTCACATACACACCTGACTTCATTTGTACTTTTGTGTAAAATTTCTTATGTTTTTTTTTTTCTTATACTCTCTAAGAACTCAGCTTTGCATTACAATAAAAAAAAAAATCAGTTCAAGCTATTTTAGATGAAATACAGGGGCTCTTTTTATGTGTATATTTCAGGTTTGACTTAAATAGAACATAATATAACACCTTACTAATCTTTTTACAGGCAGGTTCCCAGCAAACCTTTCTATGGTGAATAACCGTTGTTTGACCGTCTTTCCTTGATGTCTAGTCTTCTTTGAAAAATAGTTTCAAAATGATAGTTGTGCCAACGTGGGAGACACATGCTCACCATCATTTAGAAATACTTGCTGAACGTTCCCTGGAGGTCTTTGTTACTTCATTGATTAGAGCAAAATGAAATAAACAAAACAAAACATTAAGAAGCGTAAGAACATCAAGAAATAAAACACACTGCTAAAATGATCTCCTGACGTCTCACTCTGAAGCCCTTTTCCTATTCTGAATTTACATGTAGATAAACATAAAAGCAAAACGTGCTCAGTTTTGATCCGGGAGATAACATCCCTGCTTCAGCCATGTTTGCTGGGTTTTTACTGTAACACTCTGATGGACCTGGTATCTGATCTGCAAGGATTAATGGGCTAAGAAGCTGAAGTGAAATCTTGTGGAAAGGTGCATATAGATGTTCCTGGTGGATTGCACTGTAATATGAAAGTCTTATATCTAGGCTGTGTTGGAATTGCCCACTCGTCTATTATATACTGAGTAAGCCATTTTGTAGTTTGAATCCTCAGCAGTAAAGTCCCATTCACATATAAAGTGATTTGCTCATTAAGCATCGCTTTGTAGCTAAGTGTTGGTTGCAAGTGGTTTGTATAGAGTAAGTAACCTTCTAATGTGTTTACCACACCATCACATGTCAATCAACAGTACCCTTCCCTTTCCCATTGGTAGTCATCTCAGCCGCAAACTTAAGATTGTGGTTATTTCGTCTGTTGTTACTATACGTTGCTATATTTCCTTGACATTCCATTGTCTCTGGTCTTTACACCACTGGTAGTGCCTTCTGTTATGCACTCCAATAGTGCACTACAAAATCGCCATGTCATCCACCAAAAAGTAGTCTACAGAAGCCTTCTCCTCTCTGCCCAAGCAAATGATTTCAAAAACCACTATTAAAATGCCCACAAGAACCACAAATGAGACATTAAACAGCTGCTGCTCATATTTGACCTCTTTGAAGGGGTAACATTAATTTAAAGTATCTACATGAAATTAGTATATAATAGCACAGTTACAGCTGGAGTCCTCATCATGCTTGTATAGGGCAAAATACATGTAACGAAAGTTCCTGTTATGGAAAAAAAATGGACCCAATGGTACAATGAAAACTTTAACTGGACTTACAATGGTAGAGGATGGATGGATGGATGGGTCTTCAAGTATCTGGGTCATTCTTGGGAGGGGGGGATGAGTGGAATGGGAGACTGACAGACTGGCACCAGATTAACTTAAAGAGACAGACAGCCATTTTGACAAAAGATAGTTGGCAAAGGTTTTGTAAAAACCTGTCTCCCTACGGTATAAACTCTTGTTCAGTGTGTTGATGTCTGATAAACATTCATTGATCAGTTAATCACAAGTGTTATAATTTAAATATGGCAATAACTACGTATATTTTCAGATGATATCTCCTGGATGACTTTCCATTTGGTGCACTTGGTTGTTCATAGGAAGCTGACCATTCAGCGTGGATTTCTGATGCAGTATACTACCCAGCAGAGAGTTTACGACTGTATCGACATCACACTATGATGAATGGATTTCTTCTCTGTTGTGCTGTGAGTTACTTCAGCAGACTGAGATTTCTGTGCCAGCAGAACCAGTTCTATCCCAGCTGCTTCTGTACAGCTGGATTTACAGCTCATGCATCCTTGTCCTTGGACACCAGTCCTCAGTGCTGCTGACGAGGTTACACAGTCTGTTACCAGTTTACATCTGTGACTTCAGTAAGCAGAAACCAAACAGCAGTGTTTTTGAAAGTCGCAGAGCTCGGCTGTGAGTGCTGAGCTGTGTGTTGTCTCCAGTGAAGCGGCCTGAAAATCCCTCAGTTGTTCCACTGAGGCTTGGCTTGCCAACAGTCAGTACAGACAACTATTTTGTCACAAAAAAGACCTTAGTGACAAAATAAGTTCAGTCATGCCAAATTATGGCAGCTTAGAGGCAGGGACCAAAGCCTTAATTGGCTGCTCATTCCCTGTCCTGGCCTTCTGAAGCCTCTGCTGTTTGCTTTAGACTCAACTCCCTCCATCTCTGTTGCTGTTCTGCTGGCAGGCTCACGGCTTTTAAGATCTCAGTGAGGCGTATTTTTGGATGGCTGAAGAACGCTTGAAGGAGCCTCTTATCCCTCTCAGCACTGATGGCTGTGAAGCGTGAGCATCGCCTGATTTGATAAGACATGGCAACCTCTCTGTGGCTCATGTCTGTGTGTTGTACTCCGGAAAAACAAACTCAGACCCAACCAAAGACAATGTTTTGTTTTCATTGTCTGCCTTCATGGATGCATGAAGTAAAAGCACCAATGTATTTCACGCAAGTCTTAGTGTGGGATCAAGCAATAGATGTGAAATTAGATCATTTAAATAATCTACATAATAAACAATTCTAAATACACAAGATGGCTGAATTATCCAGTGAGAATTGGACCCATTCATTTCAGTCATATCGGTTGTTTAATCCTGCCATTTGATATGACCTATGTAAGCATTCTTGAAATATATATGAGTTTTGTCTTTTAAGGACAGACAGAGTCTACTTTATGGGTTGGAGGTTGCGCAAACACAACCAACTGTCCAGTGACTCTCATTAGGGTCCATTTTTAAGCCTTTTAATTTAGTTTTTATTGACTGTTTACTTTGGTTTTCATTTGAAGTTTAGTTACATTTAGAAAGACACTATATAAAAGATGGATGTCACCATGGTGCCATGCATTGGTTTGGAAAGTCCCGTTGTGAGACCCCAGACTGAACATTTTCAGTGTCCCTATCTTGGTGTTTTGAATCAGCAGATCTGACTGACTAACAAAAGGACACTGAATGCTCAAAGTGCATCAAAAGGTTGTGTAGAAGTCTAGATCGTTTCCCTAACTTCTATAAAATCAGACATCTTTTTGCATCCAGTGGATTTGCCCCCTGCTGGCCATTAGAAAGAAAGTTTAAGGCACTTCAACATTGACTTCACCTTTCAGACCTGGAATCATGGCTTAGAACTTTGAACTTAAAATCTCTTTGGAGGGAGACTTGGCCAAGAAAGCACACCATAAGAAGGTTGTGAAAAATGATCAAGTTCAAGCATAACAGAAACAGAAGTGAAAAAATAAATCAAAATAAAACAAATAAGGTACAAAATGTGTTACACAGCTTAGTTTTCTCTGTTTCCCAAATTACCATAAATTCAGCAAGGGAGTGTTTACTGGGATGACAGAGTGAGCGCGCTGAGAGCTGTTTTCCACAGACTTCTATACAACCAGAAGTCTATTTGCACCCACAATTGTTGCCCCCTGGTGGCTGTTAAAAAGAATGCAGGTTTAAGGCACTTCACTTTTCAAACCTGGAAGTTATATCAGTCTTTTAGTGTCTGTGTCCAAAACATAACTATTGGTCATAATTTGTTTTCTTGGGAGGACCATCTTGCAAATACATGCCTGTAACCCAGAAGTGAACAGAAATTGTCACTACACCATCACAAAGCAGTATTACTTTGTGATGGTGCATCCAACATAAATATATGTTGGATGCTGTTACGAAGGCACCTCCTTAGAGCATCTTTGCACCCATAGAACTGTTCATTTGGGCTGGGAAGAGCATGTGGCAGATAAAATTCTGACTGCACATGTATATTTTGTGCCACAGAAAACTCATAAGAAAATAACCAATTTATGACCATGTCATGAATAATGACAGACAGGTAGCCATGTCTGGAATAGGTTAACAAAAAGGCACACACAAAAAAAACAAAAACAGCTGACTGCTGCTGAAAATGAAGAGAAAAACAAAGAAAGCCTTTTTATATGCAAATTATTTCCAGCATCACATGACAGGTACAATATTTGCCTTCAGCAGTGTATAGGTTTTAGGGACAGATCCTCTCAGTAACAATGAAGTTACAAGCTGCAGCAGTAGCTGGAGTACCAATAAGTCCTAAAATTTGTATGCAGCTAATCAGATTTAAAACTGCATTAAAAAAAAAAAACCTCAAACTTGTTCAAACTCGTCTAAAATCTTCTACATCATTAGCACATGGGGACAGCTAGAATGTGCAGCTTTGCAAAGGAGTTGAATGTAGAAGAAGTTGTTTTCAGAGTTCTTATCAGTCATCAGTTCACTTTCCCTCCCTATCTTCGCTCTCTTTGTCGGTCTGTTGGTTGCCATCAGTGCAAATCAGAAGGAGAGGTAAAGAAAGGCGAGAGGACAGTTAGGTGATAATAATAAGATAAGATGAAAATTTAATGACCCCCTTGGGAAATCGGCAGAGAGAATAGAGCTAATTATTCTTTAAAAAGCTGCATTTTAGGAATTTCAGCTAAACAGGGTCCTTGTACCCTGCTGTGAATAGCACTCCATCTCCTCCAGCCACCATTCAACAACTTAATGGCTGTTTCATTTATCCGCCTACACAGTGAGCTCCACCCAAACTCTATTTAATGTATCGTCACACTGACAATTACTCAGCACCATCTGATGAGAGTGACAGCCTTGGGCTTAGTGGAAGTGACCTCAATTGAAATGTTGACCTGGCAGTCTATCTTCTTCCCATAATGTTGTCACACAGACCAAACACTTTGCTTATTATACTAAAAAGAACATTGGAACTTATTCTTTTAATTGCAGTTTTCTTTCAACATGTTGACATGTTGAAGTGCAAAGAGTAAATTTTGATTTATAGTTCTGCGCTGACTTTCCACAGAGCCTTAATTAATGTGATTAGTAGCACCTGTGTTTACCAACTATTTCATGTCAAAATGTCTGCTGTGAAAAAAGGTCTATGTGCTGGAACAAGCTTGATTAATGGAGGTCTTACCCTGCAATTACCAGGACCCAAAGGATCCACTGCCAACATCCTGGTGTCAGACACCAGGGGACAGCTCTGACAGAATATTATTATAAGCCACAACATTAAAACCTCCTGCATAATATCCACAATATTAGGCAGGTGTCTTTAATGTTGTGGCTGGACAGTATACAGTACCAGTCAAATAATGACCTCACAGGGAAAGAGAACCAGAACCTTTTTTTAAAAAGTCATATTTTTTAACTATTAACACAAAGATAAAACATCCTTAGTGTCACCTGTGGTGATCCCTTATGTGTCAGGAGTATCGGAACAGCTGAGACGCATTTTCTCTAAACACCGCGTCTCTGTGGCTTTCAAACCCCAAAACACGCTACGCCAAAAATTGGTCCACCCCAAGGATCGGGTCCCCCGGCACAAACAGAGTAATATAGTGTACGCTGTTAAGTGCCAAGAGGATTGCCGTGACTTATACATCGGGGAAACTAAACAACCTCTGGCTAAGCGGATGGCACAACACAGAAGAGCTACCTCATCATGCCAAGACTCCGCAGTATATTTACACCTGCAGGCCAGTGGCCACTCGCTCAATGATGAAGATGTGCACATCCTGGACAGGAAGGAACGCTGATTTGAGCGCAGAGTCAAAGAGGCCACTTACGTGAAAAGGGAACGACCATCTCTGAACCGAGAAGGGGGCCTTAGAGTACATCTTTCACCATCTTACAATGCTGTGATTGCAGCTCTCTGCTCTCTGATCCCAACTCTCTGTGAATGGTACTCATGGCCATTGATCAATGGTCATGACAATTTGCATAATCATGAAACTGACCTCACGGCCCATTGTTAGTCAGTGGTGCTAGTTTCGGTCATTATGCAAATGTACCGTTTATAAGGTTGGGGAAACCTGCAGTCAGCTGAGACTGAGGAAGTCACTCGGATGAGTGAGAAAACATTTCTCCCACTGAAAACGCTACGTCCAGATGAACAGAATCAACCTTCTGGTAATTATGGAGTTCCTCAGGGTTCTGTGCTGGGACCAATTCTATTTACATTATACATGCTTCCCTTAGGCAGTATTATTAGAAAACATAGCATACATTTTCATTGCTATGCAGATGATACCCAGCTGTATTGATCCATGAAGCCAGATGACACACACCAATTACCTAAACTACAGGCATGTCTTAAAGACATAAAGGCCTGGATGACCTCTA